>BOPP01000009.1:1289558-1294966 GCA_017312745.1 Gryllus bimaculatus | reverse complement strand
CCACGACAGTCGATGACACGTGGGGGAATCAACCCAGCCACGTCCGATCAAGTGGGGGGATCGACGATAAGCAAGTCGATGAATGGAGATCATGTGAGCGATCGACCCAGCAAGTCGATTCAGTGAGGGATCGTTCCCATACCAAGTCGATCTAGTAGGGGATTAACCATGCAAGTCGATCAGACGGGGGATCGACTAAGCAAGTCGATGAGTACGGGTCGACCAGCCATTCGATCAAATAGGGGATCGACCAGCAAGTCGATGAATTGGTCAGATCGCTCCCAGAAAGTCCGATCAAGTTGAGCGATCGAAGCCCAGGCAAGTCGAGTGAAAGTTGGGGATCACACAGCCAATTCGATTTTAATTGTGCCGATCGACCACGTAAGTCAGCTAAGGGGCGATCGACCAGCAAATCATCATTGCGGGGATCACAATAGTCGATTCAAGTAGGTATCGACCAGAAGTCCGAGAAGTGGGTGATCGACCCAGCAATTTCGATCAAGTGAGTGATCGGCGCCAGCAGTCGATTAAGTGGGTGAACGACTCAGCAGTCGATGAAGTGGGATGATCGACCCAGCAAGTCGATTAAGTGGGTGATCGACTCAGGAAGTCGATCAAGTGGGTGATCGATACAGCAAGTCGATTAAAGTGGGTGATGCGACCCAGTAAGTTGATCGAAGTAAAGGTGAATCGATACATCAAGTCCGATTAATGGGTGATCGAGCCCAGCACGTCGCGTTAATAGGCGATCGACCTAGCAAGTCGCAATCAAGTTGCGGATCGACGCCTGCATGTCGATCAGTGGGTGATACGACCCGGCAAGTCGATCAACTGACCGATCCGTCACACAAGTCGATATGACTATCCTGAATATTAGTACTATTTTGATATTTTGATTATTGTGACTATTTTACTATTTTGTCAGTCAGTCCTTCCGTCAGTCCGTCTTCAGTCATCTGTCAGTCCGTCCGTCAGTCAGTCGCGTCCGTCTATCATAAAAATCATAAGGAATTAGTGAATTCCTAAGCTTTTTTTAAAAAAAAATTTAAGATATGAATTTACTTTCCAATTTTTCAAATTTTGATCTTAGTAAACCAATAGTATTCAGCTAATATCTATAGAAGCAAGCGAGACGATTTAGTAGAAATAATTTATTGATTTAGCACTTTTATAAAAACTTTTGTAATTTAAAAGTTCAATGAATAGGAGAAAACCAGAATGTTTAAGTTGACATAATATTGTACATTATACATTTATTTAATTCAATATCTCTGTAAGTTGTGATGCTTCTGTTCATCATCATAAAGTCATGACATTTTATTTGTTTATTAAAATACAAAATTACATTGACACTGAAATACGCTAATATATACATATTTGTTTCGGTAAATTTAAAAATGTCAGCTTGTATCGTTTGATTTTGTACAACATCAATTGTGAATTCTAATGAGTCGTTTCGTTACAAGAACCAAGCGAAGTCAAAATTCCGTATTTTGAAATGTTTCACCAATATTCCCTTGTTCGTGATATCTGCGAGACATTACCTTTCGCAAGAGTTCAAACACGTTGAAAGATATAAGGACAAGGAAAAGTCCATCAATCATTTCTCATGCCCGATATACGTTATAAAGTTTTGGTGCTGGCCTGAAAAATTTGACTTGAAAAAGTTTGGTTCTTGTATAACTATATTTTCTTAAATCTATTATTTTATTTAATATTGGGCAAAAACTCGTTTTTGGTATTGTTAACCACTAGATTATATTTTCTGTATTTCAACCCAGATTATTAATAGTGAGAATGGGCATATTGGCTATTGAAAGAAACAGGTGTCCATCAGATGGCTTCTGTTTCCCGTCATGCAACGGGTCACGATACAAGGCCCATCCGTCTTCAGCCGTCACGCGTCAGTGCGTCCGTCAGTCACGTCCGTCCGTTCAGCAGTCCATCCGTCAGGTGGTCCGCCCATCAGTCTGTCAGCCCACAGTCTGTCAGACCAATCTGTCCGTCCGTTTAGTCTGTCAGCGATTAGTCCGTCAGTCTATTAGTCGTCAGTCGATTAGCCCATCAGTCGATAGTCCGTCCATCCCGTCCATCTTCCATCCCGCCAGTCCGTCCGTCAATCACTGAGTCGACGTCAGTCACCCGGTCCGTCTGTCAGTCAGGTCACTCCCTGTTGAAGTCGTAGGCTCCGCGACCAGAGTCATGTGGTGATCTAGGCTGTCCGGGTGACGCCGCGTCGAAGCCTTGAGTTGCCGACGTTCTCGGACCCACTGTCGTGGTCTTCCTCAGGCTGGTACATTACCAAAGTTTTATTATAAAACTGACTAAACATAAAATTTATTTCTTACTAAATCGAATACTCGCTTTGGCTCTATAATATTAGCTGAATACATTTGGTTTACTAAATAAAATCTTGAAAATTGGAAACGTAAATTCCATATTCTTAAATTATTTTTTAAAAAAAAGCTTCAGCGATTTCACAATTTCTCTTATGATTTCTTTATGATTAGAACCGAGACAACTGGACTGACTGAGGAGGACTTGGGGGACCCCAGATGGGACTGAAGGGGGGACCCGGGGACTGCGAAAGAGACTGACTGGGAAAACCCCCAAAAAATAGTTAAAAAAAAAATTTTAAAGTCACAAATAAATCCAAAATAGTAAAAAATAGTTCAAAATAGTACTAATATTCAGGATAGTCCATATCGACTGTTGGACGGATGGTCAGTTGATCGACTTGCCGGTCCGATCACTCACTTGGATGACCCCAATGCCGGGTCGATCCGATACTTGATCGACTTGCTAGGTCGATCGCCTTACTTAATCGAACGTGCCTGGGTTCGATCTTCCACTTAATGACTTGCTTGGGTCGATCACCACTTAATCGACTTGATGTTATCGATCATCTACTTGATCGACTTTCTGGGTCGATCACCACTTAATTGTTACTCTTGTCTGGGTCGATGCAACCCACTTATCAACTTGGCTGGGTCGATCACCAACTTGATCGGACTTGCTGGGTCGATCACCCCACTTCATCGATTTGCTGGGTTGATCACCCACTTCATCGGACTTGCTGTAATCGATCACTACGCACTGTTGATGACTTGCTGAGTCGATCGACGACACTTTAATCGACTTGCTGACTCGACCACCCAACTTCACCGACTTGCTGGGTCGATCAACCACTTAATCGCTTGCTGGTCGATCCCCCAGTTTGAATCGACTTGCTGGGTCGACTCACTCACTTGATGATCTTGCTGGGTCGATCACCCACTCATTCGAACTTGCGGGTCGATCACTATTGATCGACTTGTGGGCTCGATCCGCCCACTTGATCGACTTGCTGGGTTCCGATCGCCCAACTTGATAGATTGCTAGGTGATCCCCTACTCGAATAGACCTGCTTTGGGTCGATCCGCCACTTGATCGACTTGCTGGGTCGATCCCCACTTGATCGACTTGCTGGGGATCGATCCCTCACTTGATCGACCCTTGCTGTGGTCGATAGCCATCTTCATAGACCTGCTGGGTGGATCCCCATTTTGATCGATTTTCTGGATCGATTCCCACTTGATCGCCTTGCGGGTCGATCGCCACTTCAACGACTTGCTGGTCGATCCCTCACTCGATCGACTTTTTTGTTGGGTCGCTTCCCACTTGATTCGACCGATCTGAGGTCGATCGCTCAATTGATTGACTTTGCTGGGTCGATCACCACTTCATCGACATTGCTGAAAGTCGATCACACACTTAATCGACCTTGCTGACTCGACCACCCCACTTCACCGACTTGCTGGGTCGATCACCCACTTAAACGACTTGCTGTATCGATCACCACTTGATTCGGAGCTTCCTGGGTCCGATCACCCACTTAATCGATTGCTGGCCGATCACCCACTTAATCGACATGCTGGGTCGATCACCCACTTGATCGACTATTGCTGGGTGCGACTCAACCAACTTGATGACTGCTGGTTATCCCTCCTAGATGAGCTTGCTGGGAACGATCCTCATTTGAATCGACTTGCTGGGTCGACTCGCTACATGTCTCCAAATGTCAATCGGACTTGCTGGTCGATCACCCACTTGATCGACGTGCTGGGTTGATCCACTTCATCGACTTGCTGGGTGATCTTTCCACTAATCGCCTTGCTGGGTCGATCGTTAACTTGAATCTGACTTTCTGGGGCGGTTTCTCCAATTCATCGACTTTGCTGGGTCGATCACCTACTTGCATCGAAATCAATGGCTGGAAGTCGATACCGTACTTCATCGATTTGCTGGGTCGATCCCACTTGAAATCGACATTTCTTGCTGGGTTCCGATCAAACGACCACTTCATGCCGACTTGCTGGGTCCGATCACTCACTTCATCGACGTGCTGGTCGATGCACGCCACTTAATCGACTGATGTATCGATCACCTTACTTGACGCGACTTACTGGGTCGATCACGCCCACTTAATCGACTTGCTGGGGTCGATCACCACCTTCATTCAACTTGCTCGGGTCGATCACCAACTTGATCGACTTGCCTGGGTCGATTCACCCACTTCACTCGACTTGCCGGGTCGATCACCTACTTGATCGACCTTGCCTGGGTCGATCGCCCATTGATCGACGTTGCTGGGTCGAGCCAATTGAATCGACTTGCTGGGGTCGATCCCTACTTGATAGATCCTGCTTGTCGATCCCCCACTTGATCGACTTGCTGGGTCGATCGACCACTGCTGGGTCGATCCCCCACTTGATCGACTTGCTGGGTCGATCCCGCGCATTGATTCGACTTGCTGTGTCGATCCCTCACTTGATCGTCTTGCTGGTTGATAGCCACTTCATATGCACTTTGCTGGGCTCGATCCCGCACTTGATCGCTGTTTTTGGATCGATTCCCCATTGATGCTTGCAGGGTCGATCGCCCCTTCATTTCATAGAATTGCTGGTCGATCCTCACTTCGATGATTTTTTTGGGTCGATCCCCACTTGATCGACTGTTGAGTCGATCGCTCACTTGATTGACTTGCTGGGTCGATTGCCCACTTGATCGACTTGCTGGGTGATCGCCATTATCGACTTGCTGGGTCGATCCACCACTTGATTCGAGTTGCTGGGTTATCACCTGCCTGATCGGCCTGCAATGATATCGACTCGAACTTCACCGACTTGTTGGGTTGCACTATCAACTGGATCGACTTGCTGGGTTGATTCCGCAACTTGAATGACTTGCGACTTTTAATTCTGTTCTATGATACTTGGCGTAATATATTTTGGGACAGCTAGTAGTTGCAGGATTAGGCTGGGGGCAGTTTCATGCACATTGAGCGCATTCCTCAGCTTCGCAATCGCGGTCAGCCCCCAACATAAGAATGGGTGGTGGCTCGGGGATGAACAGAACGGTAGTAGACA
>BOPP01000009.1:1183853-1282167 GCA_017312745.1 Gryllus bimaculatus | reverse complement strand
CTCTCTCTCTCTCTCTCTCTCTCCTGATGTCGATTTTAGAGGATCGCCGACCCTCATACCTACCATTGGGGTCACTCAAACCCACAAAGACTCATACTCCCGACGTCCCTTTAAAGAAGAATGTATGCATGAAAGAAAAACCGTCTTGCCTTATGATGGAGTCTGATTGGATCCTAGGAATGCACTAGGAAATGGCACCTTTCTTTTGTTTCCTTTATTTGAATATTGCAGAGGGTGAAAATCATAAAGGAGACACCTTTCACCCTGACAAACGTAGTAATTTTCCAGCAAGGGTCATTTAAGGTTGATTGTTAGGGTTAAGTTGAAGGTTATGATTGCCCAGCAATTACCCCACTTCAAAAAGCGTGAATAAAGGGAACTTGCTGATCTTGAGGATGAAATTGAACAAAATAAAATAAAATTGTAATATATATACAGGGATAAGTATTTATTATATACAAATTTATTTCTTCACATTTTCCTGATTACATGTAAATTTTTTCTTACATTTATTATGCAGGAAAGGAAAAATAGATTACATAAAATGAAATAATATATTTCGATGTGTAACTATTAATTGTGTAAGTTTTTCCCTTTCATGCATTTAATATACATATTTAAATTGGAAACTTCAAATATTTAAGTCTAAACTAAGTTCCACATGTCAAGTTTCACAAAAAGGGGCTCAGTATTTGTGCAACCTGACTTGTATAGTTGTTGTGGAGTATTTCTCAGCATGAATCTACAAATAACAAATAAATTATCTACATCACACAACTTCAAAATATACTTCATGATCTAATACCATATACATTTATCTACAGATTAGGACCAACATTTCAATAGTATACTCCATTTAGTCTTACTGCCTCTGTAAGTACAGCCATCAAAAAATAATACACAATGCTACATGCTACTTACCAATATAATACTTCACAGCAGATATGTTTGAGGATGACTATTTACAATATTTTTCTTATCTATTAAACAAATGCTCCTTGGTAGGCCTTAATGATTAAAAAAACAAGAGCATTTAATACAAATATATTTTGCAAATGAATAAGTCAATTAGAAACTCTTGACCATCACAATTAATTTCCATTTCACTGACAATACAATTCTGAGCAAGTAAAAAGATTCTGAGAAAATAAAGAGCTTAAAAGTGATGAAAACAATAATCTGGATAAATAAGAAACACAGTGAAGCTAAGAGAGATACTTGACTTCTATTAGCAACAGAATCAGACACTAATATCCTGTCGAATTTCAGCTAAGTTTTCAAGAAAATACATTCAATTTTGTAAGTCATTCAGTTTTATAATGTATTGATTGTTGTAGAAATACTTTGGTTTCCAAAAGAATCAGTTGCATTTGTCTCTGTTTTTACTGATCTTTTAACCACAATAATGGATGCTACAAACAACATCTTTGCAGACTATTAGAACACATTATTATTGGAACAAAGATATGACATACATGTACACAAGATGTGTACCCATAAATAAAATGTTTAGTATGTGAGCACACTTTCCTATCAGTAGATTTCTACATAAAGAAATAAAAAGGTTTATAGATACTGTCTGATGTACAATTTTTGTCGCAAGTGACAGGCAGTCTTTTTATTTACAAGAGAAATGTTTATCCTGTTTGGCACATCAAAATTACACAAGAACTGGCTGGCGCGATCTACGATTGATCGAACGCTGGGGCCGAGCCC
Organism: Gryllus bimaculatus; assembly: GCA_017312745.1. Taxonomy (NCBI): domain Eukaryota; kingdom Metazoa; phylum Arthropoda; class Insecta; order Orthoptera; family Gryllidae; genus Gryllus; species Gryllus bimaculatus. The sequence goes on along the minus strand of BOPP01000009.1, from coordinate 1,280,451 downwards.
CAGACTGTAGCGGCTATAACTGGGCATCAAGACAAGGTGCTGGGGTTGGGAGCACTGGCCCATTGCTGCTGCTTGTAGGAAGATCAGGAGGACTGTGAGTTGATTGCTGAACTGCGGACTCTGCTGTTGTCTGTGTTGCACGGTTTACAAGGAGACGTGGTTGGGGATTAGCAGGTCGTCGCAGCTGATGGACTACATCCTCTCGCAATTCAAGATCCACTCCTTCAAATACATGAAAATAAACAGATAGATAAAAAAATTGATTGAGAACAATTCATGAAAATATCTCTCTTTAAAAAAGACCAAAAGTGCTATGAGTATTTTTAGTAAAACCATTCATAATGTAGTGTTATTCAAAATTCAATCCTATGAAAATTCTGATTAATATGATATTTGTGTGTTGTACTGTTTACTTTCTTTATGCTATTAGTGTAATTATACACTCTCTGTAACTTATTATTTTCTTTAACTTTCTACTTTGTCAGACAGTTAATTTTATACTGATTATGACTTAATGGAAAGAAATAGAAGCAAAATTTGAAGCCCAAGGTTCTCTCACACTTTCCATTCTAGATTCTTTTACAATATACAGATATCTCTTAGTTATCAACTTATTTATAAAGAAACAATTTTTTGTTTGTGGTGTGACTCCTTTGCTTAAGGACTATTGGTTTGAGGTTGCGGGAATTGCAATTGCAGTTTCCTGTTGTTTTTTGACAACACACCATGTTCCATATCAATTTCTAACAAATTACTAGAGATTTTGAACCATTTAGCTTAAATTTCGTATTTTCTTCCCAATACAACTGCAGGCAAAATGCATGAGGGATTTTCTACATATGTCTCAACAATCAGGGCCAATTATTAATAATTTTTTGACTCTTTTGAGAAATGCATTATCTAAAAAGGGTGCATTCCCCCATCTATTTAAAATATGATTAGACTTTTTTACAATTTCCTACAGGCTCTCACAAATATAGTTTTTTATATTTGTAAAACATAACTTCAGAAATTATTTTGATTCTTTTCCAAATACTCTCCCCTCCAAAGGCTCAAGACAACCCTTCTCGTAACAAGCAATACTCTCTGCATATAGTACTTATCTGCATTAAATACCTGTATTATAATTATATATTTATTAAAAGAGACCTATTACTTTTTAATGTAGTTATTTATAAATAGTACTACTGAAAATGATCAAAGAAGTTTGTGTTGTTTACCTTCACTATGTGCGGATGATGGTGGTCCTAGAGAAGGTTTTTCAGGACAAACAACAGCAGCCATCATACTACCAGTTTGTGCAGTTCCTGTCACTCCAGGACTTTTGATTGCACTATAACGAACCTGCAAATGAAAGTTGAAATGCAGAGAATAATTGGAGTAATTGTGTATAAAAGAATTTCTATTGGGTTCTCTGAAAGAATTTAATGCAATGCAAATTAATTATTTTTATCAGTAAACAATTTATTAAATTATGATTTTCAAAGTGATGCAACTCCTTCTCGGCTTCATATTGAAGAAATGAATCATGTTTCTTTCAAAATTGTAAGCAAGTGCTATCATGTCCCTCCTACTATTATGGTCTCAAAACATGTAATTTTCTTAATTAATTCATTTAGATGAGGAGGTTGCATATCGACATTAAACACAAAATTCAGAGAACAAAGATGAAATCACTCTTATTTAGACAAAATACAGAATATAGATGGCTTTATTTTACGATGGTTAAAAAGTTTAGTAGTATAGAATACACAATTTCATAAGACTATTTCTGAATGTATTGTTTTATAATCAATGTGATCAATGTGCTCAAATTAAAAAAAAGGTTTTAATTTTCATGTTTTAGATTTCTTGGCAGAAAGAAAATTGATCAACTACTGCTAATGAAAATCTTTTGAAAGAAAAATAAACCTCTGTACTACTACTACTACTACTTTTTTCATAGAAAATAGTTCAAATTATACGTACATACTGAACTAAGTTAATTAGATAAACATAATAAAATCTTACGGGCATCATGCTCTGTCGTACATTCCTCTCAGGCCGGACAATTATAATATAGAGCTTTGGTGAGAAGAGACATGCAAGTGTAACACTTGCTGACAAACTAATTGTCACTGACATACTGGTGATTCGCAGTGGAACATGACTGCTAGTGCCAAAGTATAATGGAACAAATGCCAACCATATGACACATGTAGTATACATGGTGAATCCTGAAAAGAACATATTAATTTTACCTCAAGAACTTTTTCCCTGAAGAGTTGTTTCAAGTTAACAAGACATTCTAAAAGAATTAAACCATTTTTATTTTACATATTTTTAAAATATATATTTTTACATACAGCGAGAATACATACAGGGAATTATTTGAACATTAATTATCTGAAACATCAAATATTCACACTCCCATTTCTCTGAATAATATTTTTTTTATTAAAGTACTGTACACTATACATATTCATTTTCTTTTGTAATACTGAATATTGAGAATGATCCCTGATATGATTGACAGTGATAAAAATATTAATGAGATAATCGATCATCAGATTTCAGTGAACTTTGACAAATCCTACAATAAATGCTTAAGAACTGAGAATGTTATAGCAGAATAAATGGACTACACCATCTTTCAGTAATGGAAAACCAGCAATTTCTTCAAGAAATGAGGTACTAGGTGCTGTGTGGTATGCCAGTATACAGGATTTTTGTGTGTCCAGTGCAGTGTTTTAATAGTACGTATTTTTATGTTCCCTTGAACAAACTTTATACATGCAGCATTTTATGAACACTTGCCATTTTTATGTTCAGTTATTCGTATAATCAAATATCTGAACTATACCTGATTCCAACTAGTTCAAATAATTGACATCCCAATGTATTTGTTTTGTTCAAATAATTGACGTCCTACTTTTACTGCATATTTCGTTAAAAGCAAGTTCGCAACAAAGCTATGCAATGGGCTTCCAATAACGTCAGACCTTTGCTATTAATATTGTGAAATGCCCCCTCCACTAATACCCTCCGGCTTTGGGAAACCACGTTGATAGCTGTCAAGATTAATGATTAGTGGATGTATATAAAGTAGAAGTAATGTCAACCATGTGCTTCCTCATGTTTCATAGGCCCCCACATGCAACTCTATTAAAAATTAACAAGCATTTTTCAAATCATTATCTTATTGCATAGCTGGATTGGGGGAGGGGGGCTATGTTCCCTTTACCTCCCTCCTCTGGGATACATCATGGCTGCATGGTTTTCACTTGAGTGCCGATTCCTCATAAACAGCATTGTTTATATACCACCATGTATATTTCGAATGTAACCTTTCTTTTAGCCTCTCTGAACCTGTGTGAAGATCTGAACGGTAATGTTCACGCTTTTAGAGAGGAATGCATTTAATGGAATGGAATAACATTATAATGAAATTTAATTATGCATTTTTTTTCATATATATTTTGAATAAAATAAATGTATGTATCACCTGTACTATATATTTTGTTTGTTTTATTCAAATAAATTCCATGAAAATAAGTGCACATTTAATTTGAGACAGATGGTGTGGGATAAGTCAATTTATGACTGTTTTTCTCTTAAAATCATCTTAATCTTTTATGGAAAAAATTTCTCTTTCTGATTAAAATTGTGTAGTAAACTTCAGAGAATGTTTTAAAGTAAATATCATTAAGTAAATGTGAAGTGGAGTAGTAATCTTCAACTTACATTTAGTTTTGGAAACTACTATTTTAGAATGAACAGTAAATTTCTGGAAAATTTAAATGCTTTTGAATAAAACTGACACATTTTCTTGTCTTTAGTTACCATCTTTCAATTTATATAGATTAATAAATATAATTAAGTCCATTTTTTGTTTTTGTCAGTTTTGTATGGTTCTATTTCCAGTAACTTCATGTATCATGCAGATCTATTATTGAAGATGACTGCAAGAGGAAAATGTTTGAAACAACTGAAATGCATTTAGTCCCTCAGAAATATAATTATTCTAAATGCTTTGGTGACAATATCCATTTTCTTTCATTTAAAAACCCTTACATATTTTAGGATAAATAAATAATATCTACTTTAGGTCTGAAAGGATCAAGCCACTCTCATTATGATGAAATGAAACTGACCATTTCTAATGAATTCTCTGAAAATTTCCAGAACACATTAGCTAATTCTTACTAGTTGAAATTGAAAACAATAATTAATAAAGAAACATTGATAGAAAAGAATTGAATAAATAAATTAACATTAACAGAGGCATTCTCTTACCTATGTGCTTGCTTTCATTGAATGCTTCAGGTATTTTCCGGGTCAGTACTGCATATACAGTGCAGATGATGATAAGGAGGATTGGGTAGCCAAATGCAATCATGTAGGAAGCATCAATATGCGAAGAACACACCAAATGGTTGTCCTCACGTGTTGGATGATGATGAACAGCTCGAGGTGGTGACACTAGGATCCACACACCATTGATAAGAACCTAGTCACACACAGAAGCAAACCATTGTAGTACATATTCATTCATTGCAAATTAAAAAAAAAAAAAAAATCTTAAAGAATACCTAAATAAGAAAGCTCTATATTCCTTGGAAGAGTTATAAACCAGACTGTGTATATTCAAAACAAATGTCCTGTTGATATTCAAAAAAGATGTCATAAAGAAAATAAATTGAACTTGTAATTGTTATTAACTGTGTTGTAATTGCAACTGTTATTAATTGTTATTAACAATGCACCTGTAACTGTTATTAACTGTGTATTGTAATTGTTCTTAATTGTTAGAGACTGCCATTGGTTCACTCCACATCAAATTTAAAGAAAATTTGACCTTGATGTTCCAGACTTTTTTTTTTTTGCGAAGAACATAAGCAAAAATATAAAACACATTTTTTTAATTTTTTCCCAAATACTGTTTTTTAAAATGATATTAATTTTCAAAATTTTTGAAAAAATGTTCGCATTGCTAAAGTTAATCATGTTAAACTCGTGTTGTTCTTGTTTTTGATAAATTATTTTTAATTATTCTATTGCAAAATTTACTAAAATTTTGCTTTATTTACAAATTCTTCAAATCTTTAACATTAATAATTAAAGTTAAAGACTGTAGGTCTAGTAGAATCAACCTACCCTCATAACAAATTTAAACTAACCGTTTCTACTAAATTCTCTGAGAATTCCTAAAAGATAATTCTTACAAGTTTGAAATTGAAGAAAACATATAGAAAAAAAGGGACCATTTTTGGAATTTTTTATTCATTGCAGTAAATATAAACAAAAATTATGTGCAAACTTAAATAATGTGAATATTTTAAGATCTAACTTTTCATTTCATTAAAAATTTCTTTCATTAATATTGGTATTTTTTTGCAAATTTAAAAAAAGAGAGAGGGGGGGAGAGAGTAGGAGAGAGGGAGAGAAAGGGAAAGGGAGGGGGAGAGATGGAGATAGAAAGAATAATGATATGTACCTCCTTAGTCTATGAGAGAAAGAGTGAGAGAACGAGAGAGAAAGAGAGAGAGAGAAAAAAAGAGAGAAAAAGAGAGAGAATGAGAGAGAGAATGAGAGTGAGAAAGAAAGAGAGAAAAAGAGAGAGAATGAGAGAGAAATAGTGAGAAAAAGAAAGAGAGAAATAGTGAGAAAAAGAGAGAGAAAGAGAGAGGGAAACAGAGAGAAAGAGAGAGAGAAACACAGAGAGAAAGAGAGGAAGAGAGAGAAAAGAGAGATAGTGTGTGTGTGTGTGTGTGTGTGTGTGTGTGTGTGTGTGTGTGTGTATGTGTATGTGTGTGTGTAGGTCGGATAAATAAGAAAAAAATAACACGTTTTTCAGTTTTTTGAATGAATTGCAGTAAATTTAAACAAAAAAACTGTGAAAAATACTCGTTTGCAAAAATAATTTATGTCTTCAAAAAGTGAGATCATCGAAACTCCGGGAAATCATCAGCGAAGAAAATCTCCTTGAACGTGGTGATGAAGTAGCGGAAACGAAACTTCGCCGTGGAGCAACTTTTATGTCAAACCTATTAATGGCAATATAAAACAATATCTCTTGGAACGGGCGTTCGAATGCGATTCTAGCATGGAAATATCTTCGATTTCTAAGAGAGAAATATAAGGAACAACTCTTCGATATTTGGAGATTAGGACAATGAGGAGGTCGATGAAACAAACAAAAACAACCAAATAAATCCAATCACATCGTCTGCCTTCTCCTTCGTCTTTCTCTCTGTCCCTCACGCACATTTAGTTACAGTTCCTGCACATCTCTGAGCAAGATGGTAGTATCAAGAAGCGCCGGTCGAGCACAAATGTAATATAATGTTCAATAATATATCATTTTGTAGATTACGGTATGAGAAATATTTCCCTGAGGCCTTTGAACTCAAAATTTTAGCTTTTAATGCCCTAAAACGCTTTTTAGGAGCAATTTAACTATACAGAGTAAAAAAGAGAAGAAGAAAAAATCGTACCGCATGTTGCGGGTTGCATTTGGAATGCATATTTAATTTTATTTTTCGTTTTCCTGTGAATTTTTACGATATTTTAATAGATATTCTGCTATTCGGAGCGGAGATGAATCCAACAAACAGATATAATGAAAACTGGTCCAGCTCTCCTTGAGTTATAATTGATGTAACTAACCCGACTTTGTTTTATACACATAGATAAGATTTCTTCTCTGTGGAATATTATTTGTGAATTTTGTTTGTTGTTGTGCTTACTTAATTCTACTGTAATGGATTGTCAAATATACTTTTCTTTTTTGATCAGTTTTTGATGTACATAAATATAACCCACCACTCTTAAAAACGAACTCTCGCGAATGAGGGAGGATTACCGTACTATGACATGAAATGACAATTTCAGATTACTTACTTCACGCACGCGTAGTGGTAAGTAAAATTTCCTTTTTTTCCAATCATGGAAGAAAAATCGTTATATTCGTGAAATATTCCATTTTATTCCATTTTTTTAAAAAATACAAATTTTGACAAATGTGATACGTCACGTTATGTGTTGTTTCCGATGTCGCCTAAAGGAACCCCTTCGAGAATTTTTAAAAAATATTATCCACCGAAGGCGGTAAAGATTCTCTTTTAATAAGAACATACTATTATTAATTATTAAGAAGCCTATTTAGAACAATATGAAAGGCAAGTTTTTAAATTTAAAACATTCACTATTCAACGGTTGATTAGTGACTCCGGGAGCGTCAACAACAAAATCATTAGTTCCGTAAGTGTAGTGCATGCTTTATCACGAGAGGTGGCAGTGGTCTTTCCCCGCTGGCAGGCGAGTCTGGACGCCAACCTACGTCGGTTTGAGGAATTTTCCCCAACCAGGTATCTGTCACTAGCAGGACACCGCCCCGTATGGATGAGCTCTAAGCTCCTAACCTGTCTCCCGGCGTATGTGGTAGAGTAGTGTGATGCATGTGTGTGTGTAAGTAGCGGATGAAGATGCTGAAGAAGATGAAGATGTTGCTATGGTACTGCTCTGGCATTCGTCTGGTGTCTTTCGGAGAATTACGAAAATCTACCGACCAGAGCAGTCAGCCGCTAGAATTACCCTCCAGACAGCGGCTGATTACGACTCATCAATCTATCCACTGTGGAAAATCCTGGTTCCTAAATGATGTCGTAGGTTTCCGCGGCCAGAGTCATGATCTGGGCTGTCCGGGTGACGCCGCGTCGATGGCTGATGTGCCGACGTTTCGACCGACATGTCGCGGTCCTCTTCAGGGGCTGTACTGCGCAAGGATGCAGGGCGCTCTTGTTCCTGGTTCCTGTTGGGAGTGGCTCCCGAGGACCTCCCGGTCAGGTGCATCACTACTGTGACATGAGTAGATGCCCTGAGACCCCTCTCCCGGCGGAAAGAAGCGGCGAGTACCTGCACTCCCACGAGGGCGCTGCAGATGAAGAGCTGCGACTTGGGGGAGATGAAGCTGGGCCGCTTCGCCGTGCGCTTGCCCGCGTTGAAGATGCGCGCGATCCGGTTCGTCTTCGTCAACAGCGCCGCATACACCACCGTGAAGCAGAAGCCCGCGCCGAACCTGTGGGCAGCAACACTGGCTTTGCATTCACCTCCAACAATACACCACAAAAATAGGGTAGGCAAATTCAAAGGGGGCGGGAGGAAACACGTCGGACGGTCAGATACACGTTTTCAAATACGTTTTTGGTATCAAGGGCCCGTTAAACGTTTCTGTCTCACTTGGGGAGTTTCTTAGAGAGTTGGAGTGTTCGGGCGTCCGCGTTCGGGAGTCCGGGTTCGGAGTTCGAGAGTTCGGGAGGCCGGGTTGGGTGTTCGAAGTTTCCGCAGAAGTAAAGGACTGGATGAAACAAATTATGGAAGTGGGCGAAACGATAGATTAGTAAATTATATAGTTACCATTCGCCTTCATCGTTTTGGGGCATGCACTTGGCGAGGGGGGGGGGCTCTGTTGCCCCCTCTGAAATATTTGAAAGGGACCAAATAGCATTATGTAATAAATCATTTTATTTTTGTAAATTTGCTCTATCCCTGATTTTCTCTTCTCTTTGACCTTACAATTCGGAAAAATGTGTTACACGAACTTTGAAGATGAGGTTCTCCTAGCCATCTTGCAAGAACTCAAATGGTTCAATATCAAGTGAATTGTGTTCGAAAATGTTTTTTTCGTTTTATTTAAAGATGTAATTTTGAAGAAGAGAAGGTAAAAAAATACCTCTATCTTCAATTTTGCAGTTGTTGGAAGACTCTGTCGAATTGTGAATTTTTGCAATTTTTGAAAGTTCAGAGAATTTAATGAAACTGGGACCTACAGGCCTACGTTGCTATATCTAAAAAATATCCCAAAGTATGGGGCCATTTTGAGAAAAGTTGAAAAATCTTTAAACTTCATGTAAATACAATCAAACGTCAACAAATTAAAATCAAAATATCCGTTTCAAATTTGCAGGGACTTTAATTGAGCCAGATCAATCGGGAGGTGTCGATTTTAGAGAAAATAATCTAAATGATTTAGGCTCTAGTGTTGTCCTCAGCGATAGACAGTCGGACGGTCAGATAAACGTTTTCAAACGATTTTTCGGTATAGAGGGCCCATAAAACGTAGTTTATGACTGACGTGGATAGTTTCTTGGAGAATTGTAGAGCTCAGGAGTTCGGGAGTTCGTGTTTGGGAGTACGGGTTCGGGGTTTGAAAGTTCGGGAGCCCCGTAGTCTGCGTTGAGGGTTGGGAGTCGGGGAGTTCCGGAGTTCCTGTTTGGGAGTCCGGGTTTGGAGTTCGGGAATACCACAGTCCGTGTTGGGGGTTCGGAGTCGGGGAGTTCGGGAGCCCGCGTTTGGGAGTCCGGGTTTGGAGTTCGAGAGTCCCGGAGTACAGGTTGGGGGTTCGGAGTCGGGGAGTTCGGAAGTCCGTGTTTGAGAATCTGGGTTCGGAGTTTGGGAGTTCCGGAATCCGGGTTGGGGGTTTGAAGACGGGGAGTTAGCGTTTGGGAGTCCGGGTTCGGAGTTTGGGAGTCCCGGAGGCCGGGTTGGGGGTTCGAAGACGGGGAGTTAGCGTTTGGGAGTCCGGGTTCGGAGTTTGAGAGCCCCGGAGTCCGGGTTGGGGGCTCGGAGACGGGGAGTTCGCGTTTGGGAGTCCGGGCTCGGGGGGCGGTACCTCTGCACGCCGCACACGACGTCCGTGGGGCGCAGCACGAGGGCGAAGGTGACGCAGTAGCAGAGCAGGATGCCGGTGAGCAGCACGTAGCTGAGCTCGCGGCCCGACGCGCGCACCACGGGCGTGTCGTGGTGGCGCGCGAACACCCCGCACACGAACAGCGTGACGAGCGCGCCCGTCGCCGAGAAGGCCATGGCGCCGATGGCCCAGCCCGACTCGGGCCGCAGGAACACCTACGGGAGCGCACATTACAGCGCGGATTCATTCTTAAGCAGCCGAATCTAGCGATGTGGGATGCCTCTGGATAGGGGATCCCCAATACACTATTTTTAAACAAAATATACTTGTTCCCAAATATTAACGATTCACAAAAGCAAATAATTTAAATAAAATAGATGGTGCATTTTTGGAAACTGCCCTAAAAGTAGTACGGGCCCGGTACCCCGTGTTTCGGCAAATATTTGAATGTGTATTTTAAAATTAACCCTTCTTTAGTCGCGTTTCCCCCGTTTTTTTGTTTGTTTGCTTGACGTTTTGTTGAGAAACTACGAATGGCCGCATCTTTCCAGTCGATTGGGCGATACGCAGTAGTGCGAGTTAAATCCTCTACCGGTGATAACGTATCTCTGAACCCCGTGATCTGACCTGGAGGTTATCTCCGTGACGCGACCGTTGCCGAGTGTTCGATTTCTCGTTCGAATGCCGTGCTGCTTGGAGCGTTTATTGTTTCTTCAGGTATTTTTATCATACAAAGTAGTCAATAATGAGGAGCAAATCAGAAAAAATGGTTTTGGATGTGCTAGATAAAAGTACTGATTTTAAAACTAGTGATGAATCCGACAGAGGGAGAATATGGGAGTGATAAAAATTCGTCTTCGAAAGAATATGACGATGAAGCTTTCACACCCGATTCTCATTTGCAACTAATTCCTGCCTTCATAAATAAAGTAACATGCAAATATGAGACTATGAAGAAAAAATTGAATGTGGTAAAATACGTCCAAGGTAAGGTCGGCTGTAAACAACAACGCACCGAAAAAAAAGAACCGTTAGAGTATACCAGATCCATCCATAACAAACTTGTTACAGTATCATGGATCTGGTATACTCCAATGGTTCTCTTTGTTTTTCAGTGCGTACATATTTCAACCAAGCTTCCAGATTAAATTACGAAAAAAACGTGAATTTCATGATGATGCAACTTATTTCAAATATTCTTTTCTTGTTTGCCTTTAATTTACGGGCAAAGACGAAGGAAAACTGTGTGACAAATGTGTAACCTGCCTGGAAACGTGTGTACGCCTCACCATAATATTGTCTTGCATTTACCAGGGGTGAATGGTAAAAGTCAATGTGAAAACCGTAGCTAGTGCATGGAATCAGTTCTTTCCTAATTGATTACGAGAGAAAATAGTATTTACACAAATCAGCGGATACACGAAAACATATGAAATCGGAGTCACAAAGGGACGCGCGATCCACTAATCTGGTTGAAATAAATGCCGTACTTGTTTGCTGCAGTCAAACTCCTATTACGTTTAAAAATGTATCAACTACCAGGCATCCCTGAGCCATCGCATATCCTACAATCACAAACTGCGAGTAATCTCTCAAAGGCTGGAAGACGTGCTTTCTGTGATTGGAAAAAATCGGCCAACCACAGTCAAGTACAAGTTACAAGTACCGGCATTACATTACTTTCAATGAAAAAAAACTCTTAAAATAACAATGACGTTATGTTTATGTTATATTTATATAAAACTGAACACTAGATTAATGTGCATTTAAAACTGTATCACTTAAAACATGTTTCACTGAATAAACGTTTTGTTTGCCTCTAATTCCTGAACCTAAAGGTTTCCTCAGTGACGCGACTATTTAGGGTAAATAGATTCACGCGACTAAAGGAAGGTTAATATCAAACACATACTAAATTGTATTAATTATTTTAGTTATTGACTTTTCAAATTGAAAAGTTCTCGTTTTCTTTTTTAATTATTTTGATTTCATAATATGTTCAATATTCAGCAGGAAAGCAAGGAAAGGGGCAGGAAAGCAAAAAAAAAAAATCTTGCCTCTACAAATTATTATTGCCAATAACTACCAAAGATAGCGTAAATACACTATGTACTTATTTAGACGTTGGTTAGATTCATCGACCTGAGATCACCTCGGTACTAATGCCTTAGCTATCTCGACCAACCGGATCGGCATTCAGTACATTAGAGAGAGCTACAACTCTCCATATATTGAAGGGCTAGTACATCTAGATTTGTATTTTGTCACTTGTTAATGAAAGCTAATATCGGAATTATCGAAATTATATTCGCAGTACCTCGGCTTGCTACGTGACCATAATGCGTTTAAGTTGCATTTAGAAAGCTATATTATTTCTTTGACAAATCCTTTATCATCAAAGGACTGAGAAGAACTACAATGAAGAAAGAACTCCTGGAAAGGAAACTACACGATGGATAATTCGTCGTACAGGACTGATAGATGTTTTTGATTAAGAACGGACCTGAAAATGAACTGTCTAGTAAAAATAAACTTTCACGTTCAAGCGCGATCATTTGAATGAGGGGGGGGGTGAATTTTGCATGTACCCTTCCGACTACCCTTAATCATCGGCTACCACAGGGAAGTCCCCTTCCACGTTCATCGTGTGTCGGATTGCGGGGCGTCAAGAATTCTTTGAAGGGCCATTCACAATGCAAACATAAACATATACAAGGCGTTAACGTAAAAGTTAGAACTACGTCCATAAGCGGACTCATTCACAATGCGTTCGCATAAGCATTACAAGTAAGACGTTAGAAATGAACCAATCACAGTACGTTAACTCAAAATCGAGAATCGAAATAGGAGCGAAGTCGATAGACAAGCTAACGCCGTATAGGTCATGGACACAGTCGATACCTCGAAATCGATTCTCACATCCAAACTAGAATTTCTCACTGCCAGTAAAAACTCTTATGTAGCTTACGTTTATGTTAGACATTGTGAATACTTCAGTCTATTACTTATGTTAATCTTTACGTCTATGCGTTATGCTTATGTTTACGTTTACATAGTGAATGGTTGTATGTATTGTATTTCAATGAATTGAACACTAAATTAAGTTCTCTTCTTCGCTTTCAGAATTCTTTCAAATTCAATCATCCTCCATACTGCTCGTTGTGTATATTTCGCGAATGTTCATTCCCGCCTGAGATACGGCATAATATTCTAGAGAAATGCATCTTATAGCTGCCAGACTTTCATATTACAAAAAAGAATTGTACGAATAATACGCGAATTCCATCCACATGATTCTTGTAGGCCTCTCTTTATTAATCTAGGTATCTTACCTTTACCTGGTCTTTTGATATATGAATCGGTGGTTATTGTCAAAAATGACTTACTCCAGGACGGGAATATACTTTCCGCAAACGCCATTGTCTATAACTACAACACTCGACGTAGTAATCATATTCATCAGTCTACAGTATCATCAGCTCACTACAAAAATTCATATACAATACAACACCTTGCCAAATTACATTAAAGATTAAATTCGATACAAAAGATTAAGTACCAAGTAAAATATTTTCTGCTGCCAACTGTTTCTATACAATTACAGACTATACCAAGCATCCAAGAGGAAAGTAATATTAATTTTAACAACGCATAGTGTATTATTTGCCATTTGGATTGTATAGTTCTAAAGAACCTATAACAAGTATTGTACTTTTACTTCTTAGTCAATTACCCCCCCCCCCTTCCCCATCACGTTCAGGTTTTCGCCCAGTTTCCCTGACCCTTGAGCAAATGCTGAGATGGCCCTTTGTTTTGCTTCGGAACATAAATGTAACTTCAAATTAACTTCTCCCATAGCACGTCACACACAGGTTTGAACTGTTTTTGACGTAAATAAATAAATCAATGGATCTTAAAGGTTATGTAGAACGACTGCGTCACACACACACACACACACACACACACACACACACACACAGAGTACTAATTGCGGGCCATGTCGCAGATGCAGTGCTGCACTTACCTCTGGGATGTCGCGACAGCGCTGGCGGTTCTCGTCGGGCACTTGGCCCAGCGGACAACTCACGCACTGCGTCTCGTCCTGAGGGTGGCGGATCTGTAGGGGAAGATCATTTCATTATAGTTTGCAGTACTTTTAAATAATTGTTTTGGTAAACTATGATCCCATTAAGGGCAAGGTCTGCCTGACTTTTCGCTGGGAATACTGATTAAAGTGATAGGGTAATGATGAGGGGTAAAAGGACAAACACAAATACAACCGTGACGGAGGAGGGACGCGAACCCGCGATTCTTCGGGCTGAGATCACGTCGACACTACTGCCTTAGCGATCTCGGCCTCCCCCGGCATTCTATACATTAGAGGGAACTACAAATCTCCATATATTGAAGAGCTAGTACATCTAGATTTGTATTTTGTCACTTGTTAATGAAAGCATGTATCGGAATTATCGAAATTATATTAGCAGAACCTCGGCTTGCTACATGACCATAATGCGTTTAAGTGTGCTAGTAGCGTTTACAGAATGATTAATGAGTGCTCATTAAACCATTTTTATAATTTTGAAATTTTAATGAATTTATTAAGTTGACCAAATAAACTACAAAAAAATACGATATAAATAGTCTAGAGAAAATTAGACACATTGATCACATTCATAATAAATTAGCAGGCATTACTTTAACATTGCTTTTACACAATCTATTGCAATATCACGCTGCTATTGCGATATCTTACTAACATTGCTTTTGTTTTTAGAAATCCAAAAGCACTGAATCATAAACTTATAAAACTAAGGTATTAAAACAAATATTTTCGAACTTCTTCATTTTTATGCCGAAGATAATGTTTTACATTTCTTTCGTTTTTGCAAGGCATGCGGAAAAATCAGAAAAAACGCAATAATTCGATATGCTATGCACTCTCTTCTGATATGCTAGCTCCATGACATTTTTGCACAGTCGTGCCCACACACTTCTCGGCAAATTATTTGTTCTAGAACTGAAAGGCTCCAAATGTGAGTTTTAAATGTAAACTACACTGAGCCTCATCTTCCGCTACTTTTTTTTGAAATAATTTTTTAAAAATATTTTATTCTTTATTAATTACATAATAGTAGTTTATGCAATTTGTTTATAATGTTAAGCTTTATTGCATGAGTACATGTTTTGAAAATGAGCGACTTTAGGAGCGAGTTTCCAAATTTGTACGAATGTAATAAAGCAACATTGTAAACGAGTTGCATACTATATTTTTTTGTATAACAGCATTAGACATTTATAAGAGACTCAAACTTAATTTTGCGAAACAACTTCGCTGTGACGACTCGGGTATTTGACATCGTGCGAGTAAACGGTGGTCTGCTGTTCCGTTTAGCTCTACCTCCCCCCGATTCTCTCACTATGATTGGCTGAATGTGTGATGACGCAATCATTCGGGACATAAAATCTAATACGTCATCATTTGTGCCATAAAATGCCCGATTATGAACGATTTCTTGCAACAGAATAGGTTCTTTCATAATGCTGGAATACAAAAAAATACCATTACAAACATGAATATTTTAAAAATCTATTAAGAATAAAATTAAATAAAAAAAGCTCTTGGAACGCCAGAAACCTTATGAAGTTGAAATAATTACAAAAACAGCGTCACAATGTCAAAGGGCAACTAACTTACTGGAACATTAGAAGATAACAATTAATGCACTTCAAATCTATGCTATGAATGCAGGAAATATGCAATCTGATATAAAAAATAACTTCAAAATAAGTACATAAAACACTCGTTCTCTCACCTGGTACTGTGTACAGTTGAAGCAGTGCCAGCAGCAACTTTCACCCTCCACATACTTTTTGGCCTGTCCGATCTGGCATGGCAGACTGCACACCGACTCGGGCACGCTTCGTTGTCCTAGTCGAAACTGCACTTCTGTGGAGCAGCACGTGAACACATTGATATCAATAATGACTTCAAAAATGATTATTAGAACATTACTACATCAGTTTGAGAGTGGCTCAAAGAGAGGAACTCTTTCCTTAATGACATTGTGAATGCAAGCTAGAAAAATGATGTATATCAATATTATTTCAAAGTAGTTCTTTATATAAGAGCTTAAGGAATCAATGAAAAACCTTTAGTAAATATGACAAATTTTCCAATTGTGTTTATTTCTCAAATAAGAACAGATAATATTCTAAATTAAATGAGTCACTTCCTAATTAATCATCGTAAGAACTAAGATTTCTTTAGGGAGTGTGATATGTTTGCGGTGACTTGATTTTTATTAAAGATTAGGAAAAATAAAATAGTTGCAATTATCCCCTTACGTCGCAGCAAAAGAAACGACATAACTGTAGACACGTGGAGAGTTTTCGCAGTGTTTCAACAAAATAGGGGAACTCAAAATGTACTTTAGTGTCGTTTTGAAATTGGAAGCCCATCAAGGAAGTGTGAAGGTATTGCTTACATGAGAAATTTGTAAAATATGAATCTCCTTTCAGGAGTACTTTTGGGGAAGGGACTACAAAATTATGTTTTGGGCATTTTAAGGTCGGATGAATCCAACTTTTGCCTGCTAGAGAGTTTTCCAGGTCTGGGTCCTGTTGCTACTTATTAACCACGTCTGGAGGTAAAGGAGACCTGAGGCGAGCATGATGTACTCCCTTCACCATACAAGTATACTGGGCATACCTCATCATTTCATTCGACACAAGGCTAAGACGATTGGAAAGAAACGTTACAGCTCTATTTTTGCACCGACCGGGAATGAAACCGGTATCTCATCATGGAAATACAGCACACTCTCCATCAGCCAACCGAGGGTCTGGTTTCATCCCCACGGAGAGAGGAGCGAAGAAGTAACACAAAGGATTGAAGCAAAAAATACAGTGAAAAAGGATTTGACCGTTAATGATTGCTTATGCAATGGCTCACCAGACATGTTGAGCTCGAGACCCTTCTCCGTATATTCGCCGACGCGCACCCACTGGTAGTGGTCGCGCGACATCTGGCGGAAGTGGATGATGTTGTAGCGCGCTGGACCGTCTCCGTTGCTATCGAAGTGGAAACGATCGCCGCTCAGTCCTACACATACATCATTTGACATCAGAAAGGCACGATGCATCACATTTATTTTTGTTCCATGAAATGATGTATAAACATGTATGACATGATGTATAAACATGAAATGATGTGTGTCATAACATAGTTGTAAAAATTGATGAAGCTTATAGCTTATTTGAATAATGAAAATAATTAACATTCCACGACGGTGATTAATATTTTACTGCTATTAAAATTATACATGCCACAATTAAGTTGTAAACTATGAAGAACCCAAAGAACAGTAAATGAACATGTTAAAGAAAAACGGGAGAATCTCTCCCTAAAATCAGAAGATGCTATAATTTTGCCATCGAGCTTAGAATGTAATTTATGTAAATAGTAGCAAAGAAAATGACGAGAAAATATCAATGAGTTGGACATCAGAACATTAAAATTATAACTGAATTTAGTAATTAATTAATAGTACTAGACAAGTTTCAGCAACCGTTAAACTTCACTTTGCGTTCAAATACATCGTCAGTGCCTACGTATCTAAAAATGTCATTTTGAAGGATAACAGTTTAATCCTAAACCACGTCGTGTATTTTGTGGCCAACGGCAAAGCCCTTCTGAAATTTTTACTAGAGCTTTACTATAAGTGTTTTGTTACTTGTGGTTTGCTACTTTTTACTGGTGTAATGTCTAGAAAACAATATAGTAAAAACATCACCCATTGGTATAGCTCTCTTAAATTTAAATTAAAACGAAACACTAAAGTTCAGTAAATACTGTTTTGTAGACATATTTCTTTACGTAACCAAAAATAACGATCTTTTGAGATGTGTCACTTTTCTTGTGTGGCAACGATATCTGAAATATTTTTTCTCAGAACCATGAATATTCCTACCTGCTGAAAACTATTCTACACTTTGAACTTGAGAGGCCTTGATATGCAAAAACAGTTGTATGAGAGAGGACTCACCTTCAAATGTAACTTTGCGCAGGTACTTGAGTAGCTCCGTGCCCTTGATGGGCTTCATGGCGTCGCAGAGGCCAGGCCGACCCGCACACAGCTCGCGGTGCATGTCTCTGCGGAGAAGAAAAAAAGGGTGGAATGAATAAAAGCAATTACTCTTTGCTCCGAGTTTCCGAGATCCTTCTCAGTTTCGTATGAATAAAGTGGGTGAGCAATTGCTCAGTGTCTGAGCACTTGCTACATCTCTGAGTGTACTCTCAACTGGCGAGCAAATGCTCAGAATTGGTATGAATAAAGTTAAGCGTTTACTTTCTAGAGTGAGCACTTGCTTCAAAATTTAGTAGCAGACTCACGTTTGAAAATTAAGGTTAAATTAGCCAATTTTTTTACCGTGTGTTGATTTGCAGATGCAGCGGACTCCAAAAAATGATAAGATGAGGCGAAATTCTCATGATGTAGACTATTAGAATCTTTGCCGATTCGAAAAGGACAATGTATGGTTGGTACGATTTTTATCGGCTTTTTCTTGAAGGCGCGTTTTCATATTGCATATCATCTACGTTAATTGGCCATCGCTCTTTTCTACTTGGAATTTTTCGGGGGACTGTTATTTAAACTTAGTAATGTTTCGTTTCGGCCACAGCATGCCTCCGAAGGCTGGCCGTTTTCAAAAATAATTTTATATTTGCTTACCATTTCGGCAAAACCAGCTGGACCTCTGGCGCCTGTCCTTCGTTATTGCTATTCATATTCGAATTTAAAGAACGAGACAACAAAACATTGCTCTTTATTCCGCACAAATGTGCGGGACGCGCGTAAGGTATGTAGCCTCTTTGTTACTCAAGAAACCAATTTTTAAAACTATTAGCCTGCACTATCACTTGTTCACGACGAGCTAATGCTCGCGAGACATGAGTAAGTTCTTCGGAGACATACGAAGTTTTCATTCATACGAAATGGAGCATCTGCTCAGTGCCGGAGTAGACTCACTTTGCTCCGGAGCAAGTACTCCTGAACAAGTGCTCATTTTTATTCATAAGACCCAATGTCATCGAAGGTCACACTTGAAAACCCATACCATAGATTATTATTGGAGGTCACATGGTTCATATACTTGAACAATCGAACAAGGAAAATATGTTCCGTAGCTGACTTAAGCCATGCGTTCCGTGGAATGTGAACTGAATGGTTATGTTAAAATCGCATGTTTACGACTTATCGCCTACGTCAACACGTAAATCATGTAAGAGCGCGGGGAGCGGAGGGGGGCGGTACGCACTTGAAGGCGTGCGCGAAGGCCATGACGGCGTCGCTCACGAACTGCAGCTGCGCCTCGAACTCCGTGTTGTTGGGCGCCAGCGCCAGCGAGGACGTGCACAGCTGCTTGTACTTGGTGTTGTACGGCGTGCGCGAGCTGTTGGGGTAGCGGCATTGGAAGTGGTCCTCCCAGAACTCTGCAACACGCGTTACAACGTATTCGCAGGACAGGACGCTGGTAAGATTAAAAAACCTGAAAAATGAATAGAGAATCTCGTGTACTTATGGACAACAAATGTGTTATTGCATTGCTAGCTCAAATACGTGTTGGCATACACGCAGTACCATACACGTCGGGAGAGCAGTCTTAGCTTAGGGTTTGTTCTGGCTGGGGCTGATGGAACATTCTGGAGAGGAAACTGATGTCGTGTAGGTCGGCGCTGGATCTCACGTTCCAGCAGGGAAGGAACCTGCTGTGTGGCCATAACACGTATAACACTCATGGGACTTAAAATCAAAGGAGTTGACGCGATCGGAAATACTAAACACTTCCTTAAATGCGAGTTGGTATTTTTATTTGTTTGCAATATGCACATGAAGTATCAATAATAAAAACAAATAATTTTGTATTCCTTTACTAAATGAAGAACTTTAGCTAAATAACGAACAGAAACGGAAAATTCCGAAATTATTCGCAAAGGGATATTCCATGCGGGTGGCGTAACTGAGTTCGGCATCAGGGCCAAATCGGTATAAATGCTAAATGATAGAGAGGTATTGAAATAGTGAACGCAGTATAAGAACCTCACGATGAAACGAATGGGAATGAAATTGCCACTTTAAATTGGCCTTGAAGCATGCATTCCAGTCTTTGATGGAGTTAGTCTTTGTAGTAAAGGATTTTGGGAGAATCCGAGCCAGCAGAAGCTTTCAGACACCCGCTTCGGAAAGGAACGTCTCTTTCACTCAGACCGAACGATCTGTAAAGTTAGCACGAAGTCTACAGAAAGAAGCGAGGACTAGCACACGCTTCACACATATCGGCGGCACTTCGCGGCAGCTAGAGAGAGAGGAAGGAGGAGGAGGAGAAGGCTCGCCACGCAGAGAGAAGCGAGAATAGGGTCTTAACCCTATTTCGTGGCTGAGGGGGTGGGCGGGCGGGTTGGCGTCGCGAGCGCGCTCTGCGCGGCACGCGGCGGAACGACGGTGGCCGCTAGTTCTCGCCGCCGCCGCGGGGGCCGCAGCTGCGCCGAGACCGCGCGATTCGATTAGGCGGGTGGCGCGAGCGCGCGCGCAATCAGAGGCGAATTAGCTGGACATCTGCTCCAAAACCCCCGGCGCCCCCGACGCACTCGTCCGCGGTGAGGAAAGGCGCGGTGGGGGCGGCGGCGGCGGAGTGCGCCTGAAAGCGGTTTTCTGTCGCGAACGAACTGCTGTCGGTCGCCGTTTCGTCTCCACGAAATTGCTACGCGAAAGGACCATTTCAATAGAGTCGCCAGCACGGTGGAAAATAGAAGAGTGTTGGAGAGCGCGATGTTCGTAGATTCTTTTTTAATTAAAACATTAAGTTTTTGCTTCTCTCTTTCTGGATGTTGTTTTGAAAATGTTAACATTTTTTTATGAAAAAAATACGAACAAAAATGTTGTTAACATTTATTATTCTTTATTTATTACGTAATTATTACTTTAGAGTTAAATTTACTTTGTTGTATTCTTACAACTGAGATGAGAACCAGAAGTGATTGAAAACCAAAAGTAAACATCTTTTTCACGGTTTTCCATAAGTTGTAAGGGTTAATGCAATTAAATTGCTGATTAACATTGAAGTTCAACTATACTTCACTACAAATGTGTTAATTTATTAATCTAATAATATTGCATGGTCATGTATTACATTTACTTACATTTAAGTGAATTTTGAAAAGATAATGGCAAAACTCTTTCATTTAAATCACTATCTCACGTTAGGGATGCATGTAAGAAGTACGCAAAAGTACAGTATAATTAAGGATAATTCCAAAAAAAAAAAAAAACACACTCTCAAGAAAGAAACATAATTTTACTCCCTTATACTCTTTTAGATTAATCATTTTGTGAAAATAATTTTCCACAAATATATTCACTATCAAACACAAAAATATATTTTAATACTACGAGTACAATAAAAACTTTACAATCTACTAAGTTATTACAATCAAGTTTTAAATATTGAAACAATAAAAAATTGTAAAAATAAAACCAAATCAATAAAACAATTATGACATACTAACCGCCAAGGATTATAAAAATAAGTATTTTTCTTCTTCCTGGGACCTACGTATGTCATAATTTGTTTATTATTTTGACTTTATTATATTATATTATAAAGTATAACGAATTTTGTAGCAATATTTAAATAGAATTTTTGAAAAACGCCCACCAAAGGGTCTTAAATAAAATAAATGATTGAAAAATAATCTCTTTAGATAAAATGTCAACATAATTTTTCCACTAATAAAAACAATGTATTCTATATATTTAAGTAAACAACAAAACGTATTTTTAGATTTTTTTAAATAGAAAGGATATAACAAACATTTTTTTAAAGAACACCTTCATCACACCTATTTATCATAATAAAAAGGTATCTATCTCACCAGCGATCTAATTAATAAAGAACACATCTCTCTTTAAACAGAATAGTTTTGAATAAATTATTTATTTAATTTAGTCATTCATGTTCATAAATTATTTTTTATTAAAAACCTGTTAATATTTTTTATTTTATAGTATTGTTAACATGAATGACTTTAAACTAAATAAATAATTTATTCAAAAACTAGTCTGTCTAAAAATGATGTGCACTTAAATAATTATGAATGTATAAAAACGAAACATACAATTTTCAAAATATTTTTAAATGTAATAAACAACTTCTTTTGAAAGCATAGGCTTCCTTGGCCGGATCGGTAACTACTCGGCTGTGCAGCAGTCGCCACGTCCTTGGTGTAGGTGTCAACATTTCAACCACCATTCAGTGATCTTTCATTTTGGCCCTGAGAAACGTCGCAGAATGGCGGCCGAAACATTGGCAGCTGTGTTTATTAGGACACAGCGTTCCCTGGACAGCCAAGTAGCTACAGCAGGTTTTTTAACCGTTTCTGACAGATTAAATTTACACCAAGGACGTGGCGACTGCTAGACTGCCAAGTAGTTACCGACTCCGGCCACGTATAGAAAGCATGCTTTCATATATATATATTAATTGTTGTTGTTAATTTTGAACATCGATATATGAAATAATAACTATTACCGTTATTAATGTGTTTGCATCATATATATACAGTCTGCTGATTTCGCTCGAAGGTACGAGCGCGCGCTGCGCGGCGGGTACTCACCGACGAACCACGGGTTGCGCCTGTTGTTCTCGACCGTGAGGTTGAGGAAGTACTCGCGGAAGCCGCGCACGGGGTTGGCGCGCGGCTGCACGGACAGCGTGCCCTCCACCTCGCGCTCGTTGCCGTCCGACACGAGCGAGCGCGCGCTCCACCCGTCCGAGCCGATCCAGTAGAAGGCGCCCGTCGCGTTCACGCGCCGCACGGCGCGCATCACGCCCGCCACCTCCTGGTCCGAGCCGAAGATGATCACGCCTGCGCACGCAACACGCTCCACTCAGCCCAACCGCACTCAACGGTTCTCAGTTTGAATCAGCTCCAGGCAGCCTGCAGTGCATGGAGCACATTCAACACGCACCACTCAGCTCAACTGCACTTAACGGCCCTCAATTTGAATCAGCTTCAGGCCAGCTAGCGTTCGGACCGAGCCGTAGATGATCACGCTTGCGCACGCAACACGCTCCACTCAGCTCAACCGCTCTCAACGGTTCACAATTAGGGAAGCGACATCGTTGTCGATGTTTTCGAAACATCGATGTTTTAAACATCGATTTATTAACACCGATGTTTTTCAAATATCGATGTTTCGTGATCAATGTCTTTCCGATGTTTTGTGTTTGAATGAAACATTTCCATGATCATTATATTGAAAAAAAGTTTAAGTATGAAATAACTGATAGGAACACTGTTATTAATATGGTTGCACCACATGGACGCTCTTCATCGTCCAAACTCACTCGCTCGAGATGATCTTCATTTCCTTGTATTCCCTCTTATCTTCATAATCATTTCGCACATTGAGATATGGTCAACAAATACGCTATGGTCGGAGCGTCTCCTCCATCTTCTCGTACCCTTATTCGACGAATGGATAAACACGAACACTGTCAAATTAAATTGTAATTCATACAAATTTAATGATAGATGCTAGTAATCCAGTCTAAAAACATCGATATTGAAAAACATAGATGTTTTTAGTTGATGCATTTTTAACATCGATATTTGAATTTTGAACATCGATGTTTGCTAACATCGGTGTATTGTTATCGATAGTGTAAATTTAGTAATGATGTTTAATAATAGTTAAACAATCGTGTAAATTTGAAATTTAAAGCTCTTTTCACAGATTTTTTTTCGAAAAACTTAATTAGAAGTAATTTGAAGAATTTTAACACGCATATACTATAGTGTTTACATATTGCTGGAAATATACATATTAACGACGTGAGAAATCGTTCAAAAAATTACATTAATGTAATTTTTGAAGAAAAAAAAAAAACGAACAAACTTTACGTCATATTAAACTGATCAATTATCACCATTGGTTCGAAACGTTTGAAGAAAATGTGGAGTCGTTTATAAGAAAATGGCCCTTGAGCGTTTCTGAAAATGCGGAATTATAAGCTAGTTTTCACAGAAAATAGTTGTGTTTTTGAGGAACTTTATTTGACATCATTTAAAGCACATGTAGTAATGCATGTAATAATGTGATAAAATTGCCTCTCCCGTAAATATTAACGACGTGAGAGGCAGGTCAAAAAATTACATTTTTTAACTTTTGGAAAACCTAAGCATAGAGCTATATAGCTTTTATGTAATCTTCTAGAGTGCATTTATCAAAATCCCTACCAAAAGTTTAAAGAGGCATTTTGGAAAAAATATTGTTTTTGTAATTTTTTAAAATTGCAAATATTGCATGCAATATTGCACGAAAATTACTGCAATTTTAAAAAAACCGAACATGATCTTATTGAAAGAACTCACTATGGACAACAAATTTTATATGAAGTAAAAACCTCTATCTTTAATTTTTTTAGTTAAAGTAAGACGCGGAAAAATTCAAATTTTTAGCAATTTTGGAAAATTCAGATTACCATGAGAATTGGATCTATGTCTCCGTTATAAGTGTATTTTACTCTATTCTTATAGGAAATTTAAATAAAAAGTTTAGATGGTTTTTTGAGAAAATTTTGAAAATGTCCGAGAGACTTTTTATAAAGTACCCCCAAAATTTTGAAGAAGTTTTTTCAAAATCATCTCGTCGAGTGGAGCCAGTTCGACCGGGAAATATCCATTTTGGAAAATGTTGGTTTGACGTTAGTGGTGTTTACAGACTGACAGACGAAGAGTCGGATAGAAGGGCGTTTTAAAAGGGGGGAAAATTTAAAAAAAGCATTTTTTCGTTGTCAAGAGACCCCAAAACGAGTACGTATACGAGACTAAAAATTTATGTTAACTCCATGGATGATTTTATAAAAACATTGATATTTTGAAAACCTCGTCATCGATGTCACATCCCTATTCGTGGCGTGTGAATACTTAAGAGCTAACCACTGCATTGCTGAAAAGGACTGTTATAATACAATTTGTTTTTATGGTGTTAAAAGTCGAATTACAACTTTAAGTTAATTACAAATTATAGAACTTTATTTACAAAGTTGGCAACTAAAAACAGAAGAATCATATGCATGATTTTGGAATTATACTAAACACATTCACAGAGAGTAGTGCTAATAAACGGTGTGGTTTATCAATGTGCTAAATTAATTATTTAATAATTGGTGTAAAATATTGTAATAGAGATATGGTCTTTTCTGTGAAAAATAAAAGAGTAATACTTTTTCACTAAGTACCAGAAGAAGAAAATCGCCAACAACATCTCATGTAAAATGTAACAGAGGAAGTTAAGTTTTCTAAAACTATTTTTAAACTGTCAATGCTCCTACGTCCAACAAATTTGATGATAGAGAACGAACCATTTAGGTACGTTTCATACTGGCACGTTCGCTTCAACAAGTGTAAGGCGGCAGTGATGTATTCATTCACAACGCGTTAACAATGCAAACTGGTACTGATTCACCGCTAAAAGTTTCATTTAGTATTTTTGCCACGCACTCTTGTTTCCCGGGATCGGGTGTTTGTTTGGAAAGGGAACTTGTTGAAAGCGTGTGGGCGTACGCACGCCGGGGATGGTGGAGATAGCGCATGTTTTGTGTGCGAACACCGAAGCGCAAAAAGCACTCGCCGTGTTAAAATTCGGCGTTCCTCCTGTTTTATTGTTCTAAATTTCGCGCTATTATGGAAACCGCGCCACTTCGTAGCCGCAGGGACGTCATTTCGTTCATGCAGAGGCGCATTCTCACTTTTCGTCAGTTTGCCAGCGCGTCTGGTGTTTTCTGCTAAACTGTTGTTTACTCTTGCAAGCTGTCTCACGTGTGTAAATTTAAAACGATCGGTTATACTTGAAGAGACATGTGTTTCTTCAGGTAAGAAAGAAAGTTATAGTTTATAAATAAAATATATCAATAACATCTACCTATAATATTACAATATAATCTAAAAGACATGATAATACAACTTCATCCAAGTATCAACGAAAGACAATATTTGTTTAGGATTTGATACATGGTTATATTTTTGTCTATTACTATTATATATGACCATAACAATAAGGAAAAGCTATTTTTACAATAGTACATGAAGCGCTAAAAGTTCGTCACGAGGAGTTAAGGTCATTTTTGTTCCAGTGACAGTTTTATTAAAATAGGTTATTTTAAGAATTCTGGAGACAACGAGACCATTTCAGGAAAGAATGCGATAATTTTCTTAGAAGTTCAGATACAATTGCAAAAGTAAAGAATTATCTGCGTGTACCGAACATATATATTTCAATATCAATCTTATGACTTTTGTGATAAATGAATTTTTCAAGTTTCATTGTTTACTGAACAAGTTTCACTCTAACGGTATTTTGCTTTGCAAGATAATTTAAACTCGGAGAAAAAAATTTCAGACATTTCTGCAGAGAGCAGAAATTAGAAATAATATCATGGCTTTTGTAACACGTTAAAATATTATAAGTATAATCCCGTTCTCCGTCTGCACACAAATGCACAAAAAATCTTGGTTAAGACGAACATCCTGATTTGCGGCCATGGTAGAGCCCTAGTATGCAAATGAATGCTATATACTAGTATATTAGGGCGACGACTGTTGCAGGTCCAGCACATCGTATCCTTTTTCTCTTTTTGCCATGAACCGCTGGAAAACGCTGTCTGTGCTTCATTCTAGATTTCAACGTAGCCCTCTTCCCCTTCTTTTTCTCTCACTCAGTCACGCCCAGTTTCGTCATTACGCTCGTCTGCACTATACTCATCCCTGCAAATCATCCCTCATCGCTCGCACTCCACCTCCTCCCGAAGCATCTACCCACGGTCGCATCTTCCATGCTTGCTTTTTCACTTCTTACCACGGCCAATTTCTATGGTCTGCTGCCTTCGTTGCGTTCTCGCAGTTTGCTTCGTTTACCTCGACCTAACCCGGATCCTTTAACTTTGGCATACGTATACGCTCGGACTGATCTCATATATTATGCCTGACAGGACTACCGGCGGGTTCGGTGGTATAGCAGCGTATAGGGCTATTGTACCTAGGTTTGCGGGTTCAAACCCAATCGAAGCTGTGGTATTCTAAGGATGAAATAAATTCTTCGAACGCCTTCCTTCGGAGGGGAAGTAAATACGGCAATCCCATGTTGTAGATTTACTGGATGCAAACGGTTCTCGAGCCTAAAAGAAGCCTCTGAGTCGCTGAAAATCGCCTGTTCCGTCGCCCAAGTAATACCTTTTTTCTCCGGTTGATGGTTCAAGGAGCTAGCGAAATTTGCGTGGCGAAAGAGCGGGCCAGATGGTCTCATAAATTAAGGCAATAACTAACTACCATATGCCTTTAGAAACCCTAGATTCCGAGAGTATCGCACTCCTTTGCGCCGCCGATTCCGCCATTTTATGTCCAGTTAGCAGATAAATTACAACCGTATGACTTCAGAACCACCAATCTACCAAAGCCAGAATTAATGTACTCAAATCCCTCAGTAATGCTTTCAATTGTAACGATGGATGCTAGCGAAGTTTTCCCCCCACAATCTTTGTTTAAGGAGTTACCTTTTCATCGTTTAGGACTTTTATTATTAGAAAATTTCTTAACCCTTAGGGAGGTTACTTTTCCAACGCTTAGCAGATGATTAGAAAAAAAAATAGTCCGTCGCTTTGCGTCATTGCTTCATTGAAATTCTGCCATTGCCTTACAGTCATGCCTGCCCATAAACACGTTGCAATTTCTTTTTATGTAGATAACGATAAATTATTTCGATATAGATAACAGTTGTACGATTGGAGGAACATTGTAAATATGGAACTAAACTTGTTCGTCAAAACCAAACATTTTCATCTCTATGCTCAAGGAAGGGATGCAGGAACCGAAAATGTTAATGCATATATATTTGGTTCTTAAATATGTAAAATTGTTCTTGAATTATTTTGTAATTTATTTTAGGATCCGATGTTAACGGGCATTGACGTTCGCCGAGTACCGGAATGCCATCGGCATACTCTTAACACATTTTCTCATTTCCTTGCTTCATTTTCTTCACCCGCTCTCATCAACTCCACCCCTTCCCGCACCCTTTGAACCTCGCCCTTTCTCATCTTCTCGCCCGTCCCGTCGGCCCTCGCCTGCTCCACGGCGCGCCAGGTCCTGCCCTGCCCTCCCACGCGCCGCCTTCGCCTCCGCCGCAGCGTCTGGATCCGCGATGGAATCGCTAATGCTGACCCGGCGGCTCGGCGGATGCTGATAAGGGCGGAACTCCGCGGCTGCAGGCGATAAGCCGCCCGGGTCTCGGCCTCTGAGCCAGGAGTGGGCGAGCCCCTCCCGCCCACGCTCAACTGCTCCTCGAAAAAAAAAAAAAAAAAATCAAGCCAGGATAATATCGAGAGACGCCGTAGGAAATTGCCGTAACTAATGTGGATACTACTACATCTACAACAAAACATCAAAACATTGATGATTCTGAACTTCGATGCCCAATATTAAAACATCGATGTTAATTAAATATTGACACAAAACCATCTATGTTATTAAACAATGTTTTTAAAACTTCATAAGTAACCATTAAATTCGGGCTTGAGGGTAAATTAATTTGGAAATGGTCTCGTTGTTAATTTTTAATTGAAATTTATCTGACAAAGCAAAGTCAAGAAATCATTAGTATAGACAAGAAAAAATTATTCATCTGATTCGATAATTTAAAAATAATACAGGCTTCTTTATTGAAGAAACATCGATTTTACTTACTTTTTTACCATTGTCAGTTTAGTCTGAATAATATTTAATTTATGGATATATTTATGGATAATTTATAATTATCGCACGTTTTTCATTAAAAAAAAACATCGAGGTTAAAATCGATGATTTTATAAAAACATCGATGTTTTGAAAAATTCGACGTAGATATCTCATCCCTAGCAGCTGGGGCGGCAGCCTCTCTCTCAGATTGAAGAGTCGCGGATTCACCCTCTTTAGGCTTGAATGCTTGTGATTGCCTCTCGTGTGTAACTGCCCTTTCATAACCATGCTTTCATTTTCATTAGTTTTCCACTCCTCCGTTCAAAGAAAGGACCAAAGGTTTACATCTGACCATATACGAGGGTGTTTCTACTCTTCCTCTTGGCTTCCTTTGAAGATCAACAGCGCAATGGGAAATCCTGTAGTTCAAAACTGACCGAAAAAATGTTTTGGGACCAATTCAGCCGCGAGAATGGGGTAAGGTCAATCTCATGCTTGTCCAAGTAGTGTTTTACATTTAACGGTTAAAATGAAAAACAGTATTATTAACATTATCACCTTTTGTAATTATTAACCATTTATGATAATGCAAATCCGAAAAGATCATAAGTAAATGAGCCAACGGGAAACACTTTATTGTTACTTTGTTTCACTTACATTTCGCTAGCACTGAAATAAATTTTGTTTTCTGTTAGAATTAAGAAAATATTTACAATTTTATGGAATGATAGATAAAACTAAAAGTTCAATGAATAACATAATTTAAAAATGAGGAAACCGTATTTGGCAAGACAGATTTAGGCAGTAGTAGCACGTATTGTGGTTCAGTCTACTCGCTAAAGAAGAAAATCAAACATTTTCGAAAGCCTTTAACCCATTTCATCCCCTCTGCTACTAGAAACAGTGGAATAATTGCTAACAGCATTTTTGACATTACAAATACAAGTTGCGGGAAAGTCAGAACGATTCGCGCAATGCCTGGCCGCATCGAGCAGTGGATAGCGATTGGCTTAAGTTTATAGTGACAACAGTCTATGTACTTAAATACTTGTTGATAAATTGTGGAAATGACAGAGGTAGAACCAGATCCCTCACAGGAACTTTCTCGATCTCTTTCCAAATAGGGCGTATCATAGAGAAGAGAAGAAACTTAAAGCTAGAGTTTGTGAAGTTCTGTGAATTCAAAAATAATAAAAAAATATTATTACACGACATTAGAAACTCAGCTTCAGAAACAAGTAATGAATTTGATAAAGATTCCAGGGAGAGTTCTTCAGAATCTGAATAAAATAATGCATTTCCCACTGTGCATATAAGGTCATACTTGTAAGGATATTTCGAATGAGTTTTAAAATTTGTTCGTGCTAAAATATAGGTCAACGCAATGCCTTCGGATTTGTAACAAATATCGTAATTAATGTTATTTTTATTTCAAAAACACAGTTCTAATTCTGGACGTGACTTGCAGATCTAGTCCGTAAAAATTGTAATAAAATAGTTATTTCAGAGTTCGTATTATTATAGCTTTTATGTTTAATCGCCATGTCGGGGCTATCACATATTTGTCGTAAGCCTTAATTGCCTCGGAGGGCATGTAGGGTGACAAGAACAGAAAGTTCTTACGGAACAAGTTCAGAAGAACTTGTTCCAGTAGGAACGGGCTACGAAATTGACTAGAAACGGGCTACGAAATCTTGCAAAAGGATACATTCCACTAAATCGTACTTCGTCAGTAGTGTGTAAAAACTCGGGTCTGAGAACTGTAAGTCAAACAAAATAAGTACTACTAAGAAATTTGATAATTCATTTTTACTTTCTCGGCCTTAGTTGGTAAGAAAACAAAGTATTGTAATTGTACGCCGGAAAACGGAGAATTTTCGACAGATAAACTCTAATTCCCAGACCCTGAAAAAGTGTATATATCTTACTCCTGTGTATGCTAAATTACTTACACTAAACGTGTGTATTCGGATCCATGTTATATAGGCCCTTAAAAAAAATGATTGACGGCAAAACATGTCCGTCCGCCCATCTTTGGTCAACGCTAGCTCCTAAATGGTTCAGCCGATTTTCTCAAAAAAATTATAATCGACAATTAATTTACAGGAACTTGAGGTCTCCTGAGTTTGAAACGGGTATTTTAATTTTGGATACGAAAATTATTATACTTTTAATGATGAATACGAAAATTATTGGAAATTGAAAAATAATACTAGAAAGTATGTGCTGTTGTAGCACCACTATGTTAATTAAGCACCTTATTGTTAACATTTAGCATTTTTTTGCACAGCTTAGAAGAGAAAGTCCACGTAAGAATTTGGAGGTAAGAAGTCTCGTTTATTAGTTATATTCTCCATGTAATGTATTCTTAATTTGTGCTTAGGCAAATTTCCAGACAAGTAATAAGAAGCTAGTTAATCCCGTGTCATCAGGTTTGGAATCCTAATTCACTTTGCAGCTATGTTACGTGTTCTCCATTTAGTATGGCAAATGCCCTCTGTTCCCTATATTACCTCTTCTCATACAAGGATACGTTTGCAATATTTCAGCGTTGTCAAAAGGCACTTGAAACTTGTATTAAGCATGGATATGAACAGGACAAAATGAAGAGAGAGGGAGAGGGATGTTGCAATTTCATTTAGTCGCTCGAGCGGGTAAATGGAGATTAAAACGTGTTTTGGCTTGTTGAAATACCTCACTTTTCTCTTTCTTATTCTCATATTTTAAACGTCGAGGGATGATATGCTAAGATTTTAGAGTGAATATTTTATTTTCGATAGAAACATGCGATATATTGGAAATGAATGAACAAAAGTATAATCCAACCGCGATTTTTTTTTGTATGAAATAGTGCGTATGGTACATCTACTATATCAAAAGTATGTAAATACAATTTTATTCGTTATGGATAAAACATAACTTCTAAATTTTTTAATTGTTTTTTCACCTTCGTTTATATCGTCTTGAAACTAATGATATGCTAATAAAACCAAATTCGTAGAAAACTGTACATCTTTATGCACTTTGAACCAAATAAGTAAAAGAAATTCTATGGGAAAACATCCTCGCAAAAAGTAAGCTATATGGTACTAAACAAGCCCTATGTAAAAAGTTCCTTAAATATGATGTCTTTCAACTAAATCAATAAATCAACAATGCCATATCAAAATTAAATCTAAAGATTATCCGTGAGAACTCGGGCTTGTTCATTTAAACTCACCGGTGTCTCACCGGTCAAATATCATCAAAGCCAGAATTTCGATGTTCTCGTAGTACATATTACATAAAATTAATATTAGGATCACAATGCTTCTTTTACTGAACAAAAGGTTACAAGCCTCCTGATTTGCAATAATTACGATGGAATGTGGATTAAGTACGAGTAAATTGCAGTGATCGCTCATGACCAGAGTTGTTGTAAAGTAATAAATGCACAACAAATTACGATTTTGGTACATCATACATTTATTTCAAATAATTTTCTATGAAGAGGATAATAAAATACGAGTATTAAATTAATGGATTTGGCACCTATCCTGTGTCAGACACACAAATGCTTATTTATATCATACCTTTATGTACTCTCCTTATTCTAAATAATTCAATATATTTGCTATCCTTAGTGAAATTATATTAAAAGGATATTCTATTTGTGTAATCCTTGCAAAAGAACCATAATCCTCTGACTCACAACAAATTCAATCCGGGTTTCGGCACGGGGACGTGAGCAAAAACAGTTGCGGGCGACGCACGCCAACGAGCGAGCAGAATTTACGGCACTCAGAGCAATGTTGCGGCCGAATCGATGGCGCCCGCCGGTACCTGAACGCGCTCGCGTGTGTTGTTTCGCGGCCGCAAGTGAGCTCTCTAACGAGTTGCCAACAGTCTCTCTTGAGAGTCGAAATGACTTCTGCCCTCGCACACGCTGCCACTACACCCGGTGCGTGGCTTAGGCGTCGCGAGGGCTTTCGCTGCTCTCTTGACAAACGTCGAGGCGCCCGCGACACTTTGTCGTGCGTGTTGTACACGGGCAGGTTTTTTATAAAACGAGTTTTATGACACCTACATTTTTTGTAGGTATTTTTTCGTTTGGCACGCTATTTGTGGGGATTACTGTGTACTAATGTGTGCAGATACTGTTCTCCCCCATACGTCACATTGTTTTTACTGTTTTTTACTAAATAAATCTAATCTAATCTAATCTAACGTTACTGTCTCGGCCTCTAGTTTTGTGTTTCGGTTGTAATAAAACGGGTAGTTGACAGTCATTCCGATGCTCATCTAGGATCGCACTTTTCCCCACCACTCATAGTCAACTCCTTCCGACATCTCGATGCTCTTTTAGTCTAACCTCTTTCGAGGAAGCTAACATTGCCGTAGATCGGTCGAAAATATGGTGTGATTTTTTATGACCAAGATATAATTAAATTTGTCGTAATCTTCAAGAATGCTTATGTATGTATTTTGACAAACTGAAAACTTCACTTTCGGTGGAAATCGTCTAGGATTCCACGATGAAAGAACAGAGAAATAAATATCATTAAAAATTAATGCCTAGTTTTTCTTAAAAATAAATATTCAGTTATCGTTTAAGCTTCGCAGCTATATTACCAATTGCGTAGCTCTGAACATTTGCGAATGCTGATTGGTTGTTGCGTACAATTATTTGATGAAAACAAAACGTTCAATTTTTTACAATTTTTTATAAAACTCAGAATTTTAACATGAGAAAGATAGGTTTTATAAACTTTACTTTTTATGAAAGGTTTTATAAAACATTTATAACAAATAAATATAAAATAAAAATAAATGTTTTATAAAACACTTCTCAAGAAAATATCACAGTGCTCAGTATAATTAAAAGTATAGAGTTCAAGCATAGAATATTTATATGTGGAAACTTTTTGTTATTAATAACAATAGAAGATACGTTACGAGTTCAATGATTTCTATGTTATTTATTTAATGTATTGAAGGAATAATTGTGTTCAAAAAAGGAGTATTTTGTGATAAACGATCACAAGTTTGTTTTAATGTAACATTCTGTTTAACAGAAAGAACATATAACACTCTTCATCCTGCTGTGTACTGGAAGAGCGCAGATGAATTAAAGATTTCGACTGTGGTAGGAACGGCCAGGCAGATAGATGACATAAAGCTGGTGGTACACGTGAACCTCGCCGCAAAGTAAATATTTTTGCGTAAAGTGATATATTTTGACTTAAGAAAATGTAGTTTACTGCTCTTTTTCCTCTTTCCCTGCTGCTAGTCATATCTCGTGTCTTATCCCTTATCATTCTCCTATTCACTAACTGACCCCGGACGCCGGGAGACTGGTGAAAGAAAGGGAAGTATGAAACACTGGGACTCGCGAGAGCGAGGGAATTGTTGGGGTAGTTGAAATATGCGTGGTAGATTTTTTGTTGTATGCGCGGTTTTTTTGTGGCGTGAACGTACCAAGAAATTGCAAAATGATTCCTTACAAGCTATGTTCAATTAACCTATATTTCTCCATTATGTTTCCTCGATTCTACGTTTTTGCTTAAAAAAGTTTTAAATTCGTGTTTTGGTTTTTCCTTAACAAACTGTTCCGCAAAAATGAAATGTTTGCATAAAACGTGTTGAAAGTTAGACGTTTGACAGATTCAAAGATATTTGTTCTAATCATTGGACTGTTGTTCTATTCACTACCTAATAAAATACGCACAGCGAAATATCAGGGAGAGAAGGAGGAAAGGATTCCCAACCAAAATATTGTTTTCATTGTCAACTTTTTACTTTTCCACTTGCAGGAATTGTGGTATTCTGTATCACACATACTTTGCATGTGCTAGGATCAAATTATTTCTTTCTTTCCATACTTTTTCTTCCATTCATTAATTTTGTCATGAAATTCCAAATCATCTGTAATATAGAACGTGACATTTTACATATCTTGAAGCAAGCGTTTTCGTATCATTTATGTTTCGCGGCTAATAATTTTATACAATGAAAGTCACCTGTTTCAATTCTCAATTTTACCAACCTTCGACTATTATGCAAGGTACGTATTTTTTAAAAATTTGTTCCGTCTTCAGTTGACACAACGCGTCTCCAAGCCCTGGGGGGCGTTGAGCGCTTTGCGCTTTCGGAGTAACCCTCCATTCATATGTCAATGTCATAACTGTCATGTCTCGTCGTAGTCAGTTTGTCAAGAGGACCGCCAGGTAGCATCTCTGCGTACGCTCCTCCTACTACTGGCTCCTGCATCATTACTCAGCGGCCAGAATTGGAAAGGGATTAGGATTGGGGTAGGACTTCTCAGGGGTTGGACTAGCCCCTGTGAAGCATGCTAACTCGTTTTGTCGTAACAAATGTTACATGCGGTTCTACGA
Organism: Gryllus bimaculatus; assembly: GCA_017312745.1. Taxonomy (NCBI): domain Eukaryota; kingdom Metazoa; phylum Arthropoda; class Insecta; order Orthoptera; family Gryllidae; genus Gryllus; species Gryllus bimaculatus. The sequence continues at coordinate 1,245,611 of BOPP01000009.1, read as the reverse complement.
GGATTCAACGGGAATGGAATCCCGGAACCTCAGTGGTGAAAGGAAAAGCGATTTCGCCATTGAGCCACGTGAGCAACTGCATGATATTCAGTTTCTAAACTGTATTTATTAAGACCAATAAAATAATATATTACATACAATAAAGATACTTTACTTGAGAAAGATACCTCACTCGTGAATAAAGTATATCTTTTACAGCCTAGCATAACACATTACTATTAGTAGAGTAAGCTTATGCGAGCGAAGCGTTTTCATACCCCCTCGTCTTTCCTTTTTGTTATACCTTCCCACCAGAAAGTTAGCGATCAAGTTCATGGAAGACATTTTTATCTTCTAGGATAAACTGAAATGACAAATGACACTGAGACATACCAGAACCATACTCCCAAGACAATTAATTAAGGGAAATATGCATCGAACGCACGATTACTTTAGAATTGGATGCATAAAAAACCTTCTAGAGCAAAGAATACACGTTTTCAGAACAGCTAGTCAACAAATTTCGTACTCGAGGGTTGAACGTGATATTATTGTGCAAAACATGGTTCCTGGACATAATTTTGAATAAATGACATTGGCGAATAAACGACGGCGTTGAAAATTCCGCAATTATTGAGAATGGGTCTCTCTCTCTCTCTCTCTCTCTCTCTCTCTCTGCAGCAACGGATGTGGATGGTACTAATTTTGCAGATTTAGGCTGGGAAACATTTTGATGTTAGGAAACGAGAAACGTACGTGCTTCTGAATGATTGATTGAGTTTCTGAGTGAAACTGAGATGTGATTTATTTATAGTATATAAATTGTAAGTTAAGGGTACCATTTTTACCGTGTGTAGTAATTTGTGATTTGGGGGATTCATTTAAAATAGACTTCGTACGTGAGAAATTAGTGTAGAGTAGATTCGTTCCGTAATTCCATTATAAATTGCTTTACGTAAAATGACAGTCGCGAGAAGGCTCTTCATCCGAGACGCAGGAAGGCAGAGTCGCGTTCGCGGACTGCATAGATCGGATAATAAAATATTAATATCAAACAGTAATGCTTGGGCAACATTACAAAAACTCACCCGCTGCCAGAATTTACGACACTAGTAGGAGCACCGCGAGGACATCCCACGGACGGCATCCAGACGGAAGTCATTTCGAAGACCAGCGTAGATTTACGAACATTTATGCAGAAGAAATACCGTACGGAATTTGTGAATGTTCAATGTAAAGATAATCCAAGTCATTAATGAGATTAAAGACAAAAAAACGTTAATCTGTGGAATAAATGTTATTATGAACTTTTATGAATTAAAACTTTTTATTATGAAAGTAAAAAGGCTGAGAATTTGAAGAAGTTAGTCATCAGATTTTTAATTACAGGATAATACAGCGAAACTTCCAGGAATTGCGGATCTCTACAGAGTCGCACGTACACATATAATCTTATATATATAAAATACAATGTTTGTTTGATCGTGCTTCATGCGTTGCTGAACCGTTCATCCGATTGCAATAAAACTTTGCCTACTTATTGCTTGTACTTCCGGAAAGAATATAGGTATAGAACGATGAGAATATGCAATTGTCTGCACACATAGATGCGCGATGATGATGATTTTATATAAATTCAAGAATCCTGATCACGGCGTTTTACGCTAAGGCGAGAGAAAGAGAGAGAAAGATAGAGAAAGAGAGAGAAAGAGCGAGAAAGAGAGAGAAAGAGAAAGACAGATAGATAGATAGATAGATAGATAGGGAGAGAAAGAGCGAGAAAGAGCGAGAAAGAGAGAGAAAGAACGAGAAAGAGAGAGAAAGACATATAGATAGATAGATAGAGAGAGAGAGTGAGAGAGAGAGAAAGAAAGAAAGACAGAGACGCAGAGGAAGAGAGATATGGGGAGAGAGATGAAAGAGAGACGGGGAGAGAGATGGGGAGAGAGACATGGAGAGAGATGGGAGAGAGACGAAGAGAGCGACGGAAATATGGGGAGAGAGATGGGGAGAGAGATAGGAAGAGAGACAGAGAGCGACGGAAATACACGGAGAGAGAGAGACGTAACCACACTCGCGCGAGAGTTTTTCGTCTATTGATATTTTTGCAGAGCGTAAAATAAAACGTGATTAACAATCACAATAGCGAAGCATTGTAGGGTTCACTAATATTAAAATAAAATGGTATTCTATGACGAACCCAGGTTTGTACAATCAATTGAATTTTTTTATGAAGTTTGAAATAGCAAAATTAATCAATATTTTAATAAATGTAAAATTAACCGGACAACATAATTAACAGTAGTAGGAAAAAGAAATAATCTCATTACTGGTATTCAAGATGATTGAGGGAATACAAAGTGGTTTCCCTTTGACTACTACGAAGTGTAGCAGTGTCGAAGCTGAAGTGCACGGCGATGAAATGCCAAGTTGATACTACACATGGCCTGGCTGGCACGAGAGCTTCAGTCTCGCTCTTGTGAAGCAAGCTCGCACGCGACCCTCAACGGCGGTAGACGCTGTGTGCAGTGAGAGAACGCAGTTGACTTTGGAGGGTCGAGTTCTGGAGCAGTGATATAAGAGAGCTTGATGTAAAGCGTATAACATCTGACGTTCACAATGCAAAGTGATGTATCAACCAAGCTTTGTGTCACATGATCAGGTTTTAAAAAACTTGGTCTGTGATGTATGTTCATGAAAGATCCCGCTTAAATCTTACACTCCCCATATCCATTTTCCATTACCATTATTATAAGTAATATGGAATGTATCGGTAATTTCCATGTACGTAATATGGAAATGGACATGCAGGTACGATACCTGCATTCAACAATTGTTTTAGTTTGCAACAAAATTTGTACTAATTAAATATATTTTTATAATACATATTTTTAGTGTAATAACACATTTCCCCTTTTCTACGTATTTCCCTGTATATTTCCCGATTTTAATATATTAGCAAATCGAAACGGAGAATTTTAGATACTCTTCTTTCCTAGAATGGCTTTCCTGCTACACATACTAATATTTCGCTTCTATGACCTTCTGACCTTCACCGTGAAATGTCAAACTCGCTCACCCCCGCTTCTCGGAATCAAGGATGAGCGATAATGAAGCAAAAGTAATCGAGCACGCACTTGCACATGTTCTAAACCATGTGTAAGTCGAAACGTCAATCGAAATATGACAATCATATTTTCTTACACACCATTGTCTTATAATGCCTCCTACAACCAGCGCAGAAACAATTTAATATTTCTCTCAGAAATATTCTTTGAAAAATTGATTTGAATATTACTTAGGAACGTTATGCAAACAATATGTGGTAATTGTGTTCAATAAATTTAGTTTAATTGCAATAAAATGTTGGCGGGAAGGAGGACACGATTTTCCTACCCAACTTCCCGGATCCACTAGCAATGTGGGTAATGACTTCACGCGCTTACCGGCTCATTGAAAACAACATTGTATTACGTACGCATTTTATATTTCGTATAAAACTATTTGTGTGGTACAGACTACTGTATAGTATATACTTCTGTTAATGAAAACCGTTCTTTAAGCCGTTACGGCATCTAACAAAATTTTGAAAATTTTCGTATGAATCAATTTTAAACGCTATCAATAAATTTATATTTTTATTTTCTTAAATTTTTTGAGAAAAGAAATACATGAAAACGATGAGTCTTTTTCGAAACAGTCTTTCTTTGATTAGGTGGACAAATGTTTCTTATGCAATTTTGTTGAGAAATGCATATTAGTTTCATGACGGCTTTTATTTTTCTATAGGGTCCAGAAGGTTGTGCTTAGAGTGAATCAAAGTGCTGAGGATTTTTAAGTATTGTCGAAGAAAAGTCTACCCTCTTATATTCACTACTTAAAATACATTTGTACCTATACAACAGAAGGCAACGTTTGGGTTAATGAAATCCTGGGACGAATTCGTTAGTATAGTAATTTATTATATACGACACATTACATTTTAATCTTGTATAATATTTAATTTGATTCCCTTCGTTTTAATAAAATACAAAATATGTCATGTTAGGTTCCGTCGGTTAACTGCAAGCTACATACCACTACAAATAAAAACTACATATCTTGCAGTTTCCCGTGCCGCCGTAAGGCTTGCCCACGAGAGTTGTTAATGTAGAGAAACGTCCTTGAAATCTAATAGTTCCTGATCCGAGTACCAAAGAGAATAGTTAAAAACGTATCATCGGCGATAGAGAGGCATTTTAGCAAAATAATATTCACGACTAAGAAGCGCCTTAAATTGGCCGACCTGGATGGTCTAAGAGGCTAGAGCGTATACCGACTTAGCGGTCTCGGTCCGAAGGGTCGCGTGTTCCAGTCCTGCTGTGGGCAGGGTTATTGGTCCCTTATCTTTCATGTAGAATGCGTGGTGTCACCCTCGCAGACCTTGTGAGTCTGATGACAACAGACTGAGGAGACTGCAAGTGTGTATAGTGTAAAAGGTTAATCTGTGACCCCATGAGAAATAAGTAGTGGGTCTCCGTCGCGGATAATGGAAATCGACATCCCTGAAGCTGGAAAAGCCTAAATAAAGTAATGTATCTTATATAATAAATTACTATTCTAACCAATTCGTCCGAGGTATTTCATTAACGCAAACGTTGTCTTCTTTGTATACGTACAAATGTGTTTTAAGTAGTGAATATATCCCCAAGAGAGAGGACTTCAACAATACTTAAAAATCCTCAGCACTTTGATTCACTCTAAGCACAACCTTCTGCACCCTATAGAAAAAGAAAAATCGTCAAGAAGGAAAAAAAGAAGCGTCTTAAATCGGTATAATAAATTTAGCTGAGCGCTTTGATTTTTCTGTCACCCTGCTTGACCTTCATGCGTTGCACGCCCCGGATTCAGCGACCGCCGCAATCGTGTTGCCTCATTAATATTAGCAGAAATACCGAGAAGAAAGAAAGGAGGGGGAAGAGAAGAAGAATAGGTAGGAGGAGAAAGAGAAGAAAATTGGGAAAAATAAGTAACAGAATAATTAAGAAAAACGTAGAAGTCTAAAGAATGAGCATAACAAGAATGAAAATGTCTAGAAGAAGAAAGAGAATAAGAAAACAAAAGGTAGAACTGTTGACGAGCCTAGTACTGTGTGCTCTGAATTCACATACTGAAACGTGGATTTTGTAGTACATGTATTATTATTATTATTATTATTATTATTATTATTATTATTATTATTATTATTATTATTATTATCTTTTTCACGCTTAAAATGTCCCGGTATTGTGAAGCTTTGACAACTATTCTTCTTCTGGCTTTTTCTGGCCTAGAGCCGGTTAGCCTTTAGATCCCAACGCTTTGCGGCCATACACTAGAATTCAACACACTTTCCAATCCCCTCTGTACTGTTCTGCAGAACGCGAGATCCTCCGCGACAACACGAACATGCGAGACAAGGACAAACAACCATGCCCAAGGCGGGACTCGAATCCACGACCCTTCGGACCAAAGCGCTGAGCCTGTTCATGCTCACAGCCACCTCGGCCATCCTGGGCGGCAACTATTCTTCTTAACAGACCAAAATACAACAATAGAGAAAACTGAAGCAAGTGAGACGCCAACATCTGGGCAAAACTCCCATCAGAGCCTTTTACTTGGCTATAGCCAAGTAAATACTGACTCCGGCCGCGGAAGCCTAGGCTCTCTGCCATGTGAGCCCTCGCGCGGTGGCAGCGGCGGGGGGAGGGGCGGGGGCTGCGGGTGGCCGCGTGCAGGAACCGACGCCGGCATTTCTCAGCGGAAGAAACGGCGCTTATCTCTCACGAGGTCCGCGCGCTTATCGCTGCAACGCCGCCCAGAGGCTAAAACGGCGCCGAAGATTAAGCGGGACGTCCGCGCTACGTCAGCAATCGCTCTACACTCGCGGCTGCGCCGCCGCGGAGGGCGGACGAGTGACCTCCGCACGAGGGGTGGCCGCAAATTCACTCTTCTCTCCTGCGCTTTTTAGAATACACAACGATGGCTACGTATATTCGTAGTTATGTATGACATTCATCAGGTGACAGTATCAACAGCTCAATACAAAAATTCATACTCAATACATGTACATTATTTTACTACACTTTGCCAGATGAAATTGAACGATTAAATTCGATAGAAAAGTTTAAGTCATAACGTAAAATCTTTTCGGCTGCACAACTGTCTCTATAGAATTAAGAGACTATACCGAGCATCCAAAAGGAAAGTAATATTAATTTTAACAACGACATTTAGTGTATTATTTACCATTTGGATTGGATAATTCTAAAGAACCCCTAACAAGTGTTGTACTTCAGCTTCTGGGTCAATGATCCCCATCTCAATCAGGTTTTCGTCCAGTTTCCCTGATCCTTGTGCAAATGCCGAGAAGGCCTTTTGTTTTGCTTCTGGACATAAATGTTACTTCAATTTAACTTCTCCCCATGTCACACAGTTTTTAACTGTTTTTGACGTAAATAAATAAATATGCAACTTCTGTTGGTTTTGTGAAAAAAGTCGCCTATTAATACGGTGGCTGCTTAATAGGGGGAAATTACTTTTTACAAAAAACAAGTTTATTATTACTAGATATCGGACGTTAATGATGATATCTATGTTAACATAATGAATATATTTAACGGGGTTTACATTTGTATACGTGCACAGAATATAAAAAATTAAACATTTTGGCGAAGTTTTATTTTGCCTTTTCTTTTATCAATTTTGACGTACTGATTTTTCAGACCATGTATTATCTAAGAACATTTCTTTCAAATATTCACATATCCTTCTGTTGGTTAACCATTTTCAGTTTTTAGTATTACCAATATTTATTTACCGGTAGCAAACACCCTTTTTTGTGTAGATGGATATGCCATTTGGGTATAACACGTGCGCGTTAGGGCAAGTTGGTGACCCTGACTTGTGGCATTGATATTCTACCGTGCCAGATGTTCCCCAGGAAAGTACCGAAAGGTAAGATAGGCTTTGTTAATTCAAAAATGTAAACGTTACGTTACTTTCATTTCGGCCCACATTAGAAGGAACGAAACTAAAATGGAACGAGAAGCGATACCATATCATTAGCCATCGTAAATTGTTACTTTATTTCCGGAACACCCTCAGTCCGTAGATTTCTTCGATGATTGAAACTCATACGCAGGGCTTGTGAATGCCGTTTACAATGCAATGGTGGCTCGTTGGGGTAGGCAAGGTGATTACTGCTTACCCTGATTAATATGTACTAGTTTAACTCATTTCATAACAAAAACCCGCAGCATTACAATACTTTCTCTAAACTACGCAAGCAGTAGCGAGTTAGTAGAATTAAATTACCATTACAATTTTAATATGGTGAAAGTATTATCCATCTGAAAATGCTTAATGGTCATTTTATGACCGTGGCAAGAGCCATATTTCCATTTCCAGCCTTCTCTAACAGCCCGTGCGCCATGCGGTCTGTATCGACTCTTCCCGTAGTCATACGCTCGCTTGCATCTCTCAGGGTAGGCATGCCCGGGCGTAGCCTCGCTTCGCGCAGTGTTCTGAGAAACGACCATACATTGAGCGCGAAAAGTAGCATGCACTCACATGCAAGCAGTTCAGCGCACGTGTTTACTGTTTTGTTGATGAGTTAAGAAGAGAAAAAAAATTATTATTTAGGAAATATTTATTTTTCATTTTAAATTGGAGTGCTCCGGATTAGTAGAGTTACTTGATTTTTTACATTTCAATCTGAGTTTTATGACAGATACAGTGAACGAACTACTACGTACACAGTTTTGTCGTTTTAACTATGTACAAACAGAGACAAATTTGGGACAGTGGTCGACCTACTCCTAAGTTGAGTACAGTCGTACATCGAAAAATGGCGAGGAAAATGAAAGAAAATGCACTCCTTCATGGAAAGATTCACACAAATAACTAACAGGTAGTGAAGTGAAAGCTTCATTGTTGGCCATTTCTTTTATTGTTAATTAAGGAGAGTACTTGGAATAGAGATGGGTATTTTGACGTAAAACATTTTAACAAAAGTTATACAAAACATGAAATGCCAAAATATCACACAGGTAATTCAATAGACGTTCAACACATGGGGGAAAAAAATTGAATCTGATTTCTGAGTTGTAGTCAGAGCAATATATACTCGCAATCATCTTTTAGAATCTGTAATCATGTCTGCGCGTGCTTCTTAGAATATTGTTTTGGGATATAAAAATATCCGTGAGACAATTGCTTTGAATAAATTGAATAAAATGCCCACCCCCAAATGGATTTAGGTGGAACATTGCCCCCATAGCCTCTTCCAGCGATCCGCCGCTATTCAGTAATATGTTGTGCCTCTTACCATGAACATTTATGTACGAGACACCACTGTTGCAATGTCAAAATACTGAAAGTGATCCTTTAAAAGGGGTAAATTAACAGAATTGCCACGACAGGGTGGTGGTCGGGTTGAGGGGGTGGTCCATTAACAGAGATACGATTTTATACAATATTTTCAGACTCAGTTCCAAGAAAAATCAGTCGTTGAGAGTAATGGTTCTTTCAGAGAGGTTTCAATGAAGCATGTTCTACAGGAAACAGCCAATTCAGAAACGATTGTTTTTAGGGAACGGAATGTTTTGTAATAAAAGAAGCATACTATATAAGTATACCGAATAAATACTTTCTTGCGGAAAATAGCACACAAGTGTGCTTCCGATATTAACAATAAATTTACTTTAAATCATTTTCGCCTTAGAAGCTTCGATTGCATTAAATTTAAAAATAAATAATTTTCCAATTTCATCGCAACATGTATGTCACCGGAAATGCGGGCGCATTTGTAGCATTTGAAGCTAGGTTGTAGAGTCTAAAATACAGACTGGGAAGGTCATCATTAGAGCTGGGAAGTTCATGAAATTGCACATTTTTGTTAATGGTCATATGTTCCTAACCTTCAAATATGTAGTATATTTCACAGCAAAATGTTTAAAAAAGTCAGAAATGAAGAAACGTTTTGCTTGTATGTTTTGTATATTTAGAGTGTTGAAGATATAAATTTTACACAAGTGACATTTTACCTAAAATAACACTAAAATATTAAATTCCACATAAAAATATTTATTAATGGAAAGCATGAACTCTCTTGTAGATTCAAACACGTTAGTACAATGCGTTTCAGACTACTGACGGCCAACACCGCCGAATTAATATCTGCTGTCATCAGATTATCGCCAAGAGTTTTGACACCTCACCCTTTCTTTCAGCATCCTTTGATTAACCTTGCTTGGCAAGACATCATCTTTCCCCAATCTTCCCTTACAGAAAGTGAGTGGCGCGTCCCCCCTCCCTCCCTCTCTTGCTAATTCAGTTGCTCTAGGTGGAAAAATATGTAATGTCATTGTAAAATACATTTTCGTGACCAAACGCTGCGTGTATTAACAATTTCTGTGGATATTTCAACATTTTGTGGCATATTTCACGGCTAAAAGCTTGCATAAACATACTAGCTCTAGCCACTAGCGTCATTTGAGGACAAGTGGACTGCAATTTTGTCGGCCGACTTGCGGTTAATCTGCCGGGTGCGATTTCAGGGCTACGCGCGATATATAATAATTTCCATATCAATTCCTTCTAAACACAAATGTTTGTTTTTCGTTTCGGTTTAGTAGTGAATATATTTCGGGCAAATATATGAGTCAATAATTTAGCAATCTGCTAAAATATTGAGCAACATTTTAAACATTCCAAGAAAACAATTTGTGCAAAAATGTAATAAAAAGTATTTAAATATATCTCTAATACATATTTTCTCTTCCTAATCTCGCGAGAGAAACCACCCAACCTATTTGGTGAATCAGATAAATGTTCATCTCACACTGTTTGGTAAGCCAGATAAGTGTTTTGCAAACTTGCTGAGAATGTTAATAATTTAATCTCCATGAAAACTCTTAATAACTTCTTCATTCAGTTGCAGCTGAATTCATTGTTACTTCATTCGAGATCAATGACACATTCTTCAAATAGTAAATGCTTCTCTTTCACATTTCGTATTGATGCAAGAAACTGATAACTATATAACCAAACAGGATGAACGAATTGAATACATGATTTGTGGTGTGGTTCCTCCATCTAGTGTAGGGCGTAAGTGCCAATGCAAGCAGTTCTACCAATGGCATGATGATAGCGTCTCTGCAGTACTAAATACTCTGGAGTAAAGAAAGGTCTTGTTGTATCTTCCCGTGTTGTAAATTATAATAACAAGCATTTAACTTATATTTTACTTTCATTTTCACATACAATTTGATAAACTTATTATTTATTTTGCTTTAATTAATTTTCTCATTATAATACTTCAAGACAAGTGAAATATTATTTTATTTCGAGACACACATTTGCGCATTTATGTTTCTACAACGGTACACGTTGTGAATGGTATTAGATAATCTTAAATAATTATATCTTGTCATTATTTTGATCATTCAATTTAAATTGAGATAAAATAACTTAAATAAAATATACTAATAAACTGATAGAAAATGATGATCCATAGGGTGTAAAAGGACAATAGTATAGCTGTATACTATTGTCATTTAACAATGTCAAATAGTATTAGCTGAAAGCAGGGGCCGTTAACTGACCCAAATGATAAGTCGGCGTTAAAATACCGGATGATGAGAATGCTGATAACGATAAAAAAGGATAGATTTGGAATTAAACATTAAGGCTGGAACAGGAACATAGTTTTGCAAAATGAAGAGAGATATTTGGCTTTGCTCACCGCGCGCCCGAGGTTTGGTGAGCAGCTTGTAGACGATACCGTCGTAGCCGCTGTCCTGCGCCACGCCCGAGTCCTTAACCAGCTTCTCCTTCACCGCGATGCACACGTTGTACTTGGCGAAGAGCGTCTCCAGCTCCTCGAACGCCTGAAAACAAACAGTAAATTTCATTGCATTGTCCCCTGTTCCAGCTCCGTGCTCTAGAAGATAAATGAATTAATTTTTTACATTTTTTTGCCTAAGACACCTTTTTGACTAAAGAATACGTGATGGAAAATAATACATCATTTATAACATTTTTGTCTACAAAATACATTAAATTATTGAATACAATTGTAATGTAAATATTAACGTCGTGCGGAATATTTTAAAAATTTATACTTAAAAAAAGTGTAATTAAAAAAATATTTAATGGCAGTGGCGCTTCTGACATGGGTTTAATTGAACTGTGTATTATCCTTGCAAAAAATTTAAAAAAAAATTAAATCGAAGGCATTTTTGAAATAGTCTTGTTAGTGTGTATTTGGAAAATGTTCATAACTTCAATGAAAATAAGGTGAAAAGTTTTCATACTTTGAAAAAGTGAAATGTAATTGAATTTAAGAGCAAGCACTGAAGAGAATGCACCAACAAAAAATTTCTAGCTTCTACAATGAAGGTTTACGACATGTTCGAAACATATGCCCTTAATTTTCGAAATTTCAGGGAGTTTAATGAAAATAAGTAAAATAGGATTTTTATAACTGCACTTTTGCTTTGAGCAAGAAATGTAAAAAAACAAATTAATTAAAAATTAGCAGGTTTTTGAGTGTAGTCAGAGTAGACAATACACAAATTGGAGAAAATCCTGTGAACGACCTAACGATCAGACAGACGGACGGACAGGCAGGTATGTAGGCAAAGAGATAGGCTTACTGCCACGCAAACGAAAATTTTTGACAAAAATCCCTTTTTCGGTATCAGCGTTCTCTAAAACGTATATTTCTGTCAAAATCTCGTCCTTGATGTTTTATATCATTACAAGACTTACAATTTATACAAGAAAAAATAAACGATATAATTTGCCAAACATTTGTATTTTGCTCGGAAATGTTTTCACGTTGTGACCTTGCCATCTCACGTTTATAAAAGATGTAGTAGAATGTATAACGATACTGTACATTATGAAAATTATAGACCTTGCATCAATTTGGTACCTCACATAAAATAAGCTTTTTAATGAGCTTTATTAAAGTTCCTTAAATTTTGTTATATAAAAATAATTATTAACATCTATAAATGGAGAACAGATGCATTGTAAAACATATTGCACTAATAAACATTAACTTTTTGAACGAGTACCTCAAATGACATAATCTTCAGTTTAGTCAAGTATCTGAGCAAATTGTCCCAAACAAACTGCGGGAACCTATCAATCTTTCCTTTGTCCGACGTGAAGAGAGGAAGAGATAAAAGGCCGAAATATAAGAGCGAAGTCAAACAACTTCTGTGAGTCAGGGTCTTACGAGTACAATCACTGTAAATACTGAGTGGACACATCGGTATTCTCACTGTTTTGGATTTGTGGAAACTGTTCAATGGGGCTTAACATCAATGAGATTCAACAGTCTTGAATAGAAAATGACTCACTTTATTTTCTCAAAAGTAGTTTTTTACATTGCCTCTACACAGTTTCCAGACAAACTCTATTGAGTTCAAAGTAGGAAAGCGAATTATGCATAATCATTACAAGGACACTTTTGTACGCTAAGAATACGTCAATATGTATTGTTTAAATATTATTTATCTTTAAGAGGAAGGAGACCAAACCATTTCAGAAACATAGCACAGAAAAAATGAAATTTGGACATCAAAGAATTGTGGCACCATTCAAAATTTCCGGATATTTCTGAAAAGAGGCAAATTATAATAGTACCCCTTGCGTTAATAGATACAATTAAATTTAAAAAAATACTTACACATCTACAAAGCAAATACAGAGCTTGGTTATCAAAAAAGTAGTTAATTTTCATTGGGTGATGGAAAATTGCCTTAGGATTTAAAAATCACGGCGGGTTACGTCGCGTTGTGGAAAGTAGTGTATGACATCAAGTTCTCTCAAAATCGAAGGGGCTTTTCCGCTAGAGATCAATGACTCGATGTGACACAACTTTTATTGGTGATACTCACGGTCAGAGACCGGAGCTCAGCGCTACGAAGTGGAAACTACTCGTGACAAAAGATGAATCCAAGGAAGCGGCAAAATTCAAGCGTTTTGCGTCGTGAGTGCTCGACGGTCCCTGTTTCATCATTACATCAGCATTAATATACGCTTCATGTTTGACTGATTGGTTGATTAGTAATTCCGGGCGCGTCAGCTGCTGAGGTCATTAGTTCCGTAAGTTTAGTGCATGTTTTTATCGTTGGAGGTGGCAGTGATCTTCCCCTGCTGGATACTGAAATCCTGCGGCGACCTACCCGCCGGTTTGTGGGTTTTCCCCAACACGTATCTCCCACCAGCGGAGCACCGTACCAGCCGGAACAACCTCTAAATATCTCGCTTGGTCTCCTGCAATGTATGATAGTACAGGGCATGTAAATGCCCTGTGTAAGTAAGGGATGTGGATAGGACATGAAGTGGAGGAAAGAACGCGCGTGGTCCGTAGACCGTTTCGTAAGGTTCTGCTCCAGCCATCACTGGGCATTGATCAGAGAAATCACGGAAAACTACAGATCAGAGCATAAATGAAGTCGTAGGCTTCCACAGCCTGGTCATACCAGCCTTGAGGAAGACCACGACAAGATGGTCGAAACGTCGGCAACACAGTCTTCGACGCGGCGTCACCCGTACAGCCAAGATCACGTACAGATCAGAGCAGCCGGACACCAGAAGTCTCCCTCAGACAGCGGCTGAATTTGACCTAGCTATGTAGCTAGTGTTCAAAATCATGCTACGGTCGGGACTCTAACCGTAGGACCTGGTCAGAGGCACTGCAGTAACATCAACTGATACCCTGAGACACTTAAGCCGGTCGTGCTTTAAGTGTTCCACGTTCATTGTGTAAATTTAATGAATACATGGCAACAAAATTTCACTTAAATATTGATAATGACTTCTACCGTAAAGCAGTGTTTCATTAATATCTAACTTTCCAGTCATTGCCTTCATATTTCTTTGATTATTCCGACACGATTTTAAAATTTATTTTCGCACAAATGGAATACTTTGGGATAACAGAAGACATTAATTTCTTTCTTCTTCTTGCGAGTGTTTTACAGCTCTTGTGGCCGTTTCTCGCATCCCAATCTCTATACCACTCTATCGTTCCAGTCATTCTCTTCTAGTCCTCTTCTTTGTACATCGTTAAAAATCTGTTTCTGCCATTTCTCTCTGGGTCTACCTCTTTTTCTTCTAAGGGAAACCACTCGCACACCTTTCTGGGCCATCTCCCACAATCAAGCCTTTTCACGTGACCGAACTGTAACGTCGTGCCGAGGGGCCAGATGGACAACACATGTCGGAAGGCCAGCGAGGGGGCGGGGGCGGTCCTTTGGCGGCAAGCGGAAGGCCACCAGAGGTGGGCCCCTCCTCAAGGGCCCGGGTGGGCGTGACTCGGAACGTGGGTGTCAACTGGCGCAGAGGGAATTGATGGGTGAGTCCAGCCGCGGTGCAGCTGGACTCCAAAATTGCAAACAGGCCCACGTTTCGGGATGAGAGGACGCCGTCGGCATGTGAGGTCTGTCACGTGACTCCTCGGGAGGCGGCTGGAGAGCAACCAGCCGTGGGGATTCGAGTTAGAACCGAATCGCGGTGCGGAAGGCACATTTCACCCGCCAGGGGTTATCGCGAGCTTCGGCAGCGAGGTGTGGCGGTTGCCACGGGACAAAAGGCCAGGAGTGGCGCCAAGCCGCTGGGGTCTGCGTCAGGCTGGGGCGGGGATGCCTCAGAGGTGCAGTGCTGGGAGTGCAGCGCGTTTCCGAGGAGTATGTATATAGTGTAATTAAACTTGTAAATAAAACTGTATAAACAACTCCGCCTGTCTGTGTGTTACTCGCACCCGACGACGCCACAGAACCATTTCACGTGACCAAAGACTCATTTTACGGGCCCGAAAACAATTAATTTTTTACTGACACATTATTGCTTGTTATTGCCTTCGGTACGGAGCTCAATATACACTGCATTACTTACCTGGATCGAGAGGTTACACGTGGTTACAGGGGAAATATGAAAACAGTTGAATGATCTCTCACGGAGGGAATTATGAGAGGGAATTGTGAGAGGAAATTATGGGGGATTATGGGAGGGAGATATGAAGTGACAAACCGAGTCAAGTTAACAACTGGCTAACTAGTAAATAAGTAAATATGAATAATTAAAATTAGTTACAAAATAATATTATGTTTGTACCACGAGCGTTAACTGATTCTAATGATGTTGGGCAGCAAAAAGCCCTCGGCTATTTTGTCGCCGCTCGATCAAAAGAAATTTTATAAAACCCTAGGTGCTTAAATAATTATTGAATCACTGTGTGCACTATTTCAGTCGTTACCGTAGTCAGAAAGTCTGGCCAGCTTTTCTAGCTTATAATTTCTGCGACACGTGTACAGGTTATACCACTGTAAGTGTCCGTAACAGTAAGCCGTCTTTCTCAATGAAATCCCCTGTGCAGTTTTTTTTATTATATATCTTTATTAGTGAACGAATATACATAGTTCAGTATTATTTATACTACATCATATGTATTTTTTATGACTTATATTTAACTTAAATGCTAATCTTACAACTAAATGTAACTACACATGAATAGGAAACTCATAGAGCACCTTTGTGATTATTTAACTTCTGAAAATATGCTGAGGAATGAATCTAATGGATATCTATTTTTTGTTCTTGTTGGGAGCTGGTAGGTGGTGGCTAGGCCGTAGAGGGTGGCTTGGGTTATTGCGTTTATTTTGGAGAAGAAATTGTTAGATAGGAGCGCGATATGGTAAAGTATAGGAGGTAAATTAAATTCTTTATGCAGTTGAATGTTTGGGATGAACCAGGGTGCATGAGTGGCAAGTCTGAGGAAATTATTTTGGATGATCTGTAATTTATTAATATTAGTTTTTGAGGCATTGATCCAGATAGGGCATGCATAAAGCATTAGGGGTCTAATTATTGATTTATAGATGGTGATGGCATTGTTTAATGAGAGATTACTATTGCGATTTAAGAGTGGCTTTAGTTGTATTACCCTGTGCAGTACACGTACACACATCGGCAATTTTTGTTTCTTGTATAGTGGTTAATCGTAGTCTACGCCATCCGGTTGCTAACAATCAATAGTGAGTTCGTAACACATATCAAATTCCACTTAATTACGTGCACATCAGTATATTTGTGGTGGACATAAAATTATCGCTTGATCGGATGGAGAAGCTGTACTATCACAACAAAATTTAAAGTAAGAAATATATTTCACGTCACATCAAAAGCAATAATTATAAATAAAAAAAGACTAATGTGTACAGTTATAAACATATTATTCATTGAATCAGCATGTACTCATCATTTTGAGATGTGTTTAATGAGAATAAATGATAATTAGATCGCTGGTGAGGTAGATACCTTCTAATAATTAAATAGGTAAATTAACTAATTTTGATACCAGACATCTTTAATTTACCGTATTTAATGAGAATGAATGTATTAAAAATAGAAAGCTTTAGAGAAGAAGCTGGAACGAGAAGAATATTTTCTATAAAAGAGTTTACGATTCGAGTAAAGAAAACTCGAGATTTTCAAATCTCTTCAGTATTTGAGGGGTTAGAGAAATGAACTGCCCCATCTCTATTTCTGATACACTAGCATCCGACCGATTTGTGGAGTAAAGGAAGGGAACACATGTGGACTTTCAGAATGGCGATCACTAGAAAACTGCCTGGGAGGTATTAGTAATATTGAATTACTGATAAGCACGTAACTGTTGATGCAAAATCCGGCCATTGGCGCTTAACCAAACGTGACACGTACCTAGAGGCCGTAAAATTATGGAATCTGCTGGCGTCAATCTCGTGGCATTAATGTGTTGAAAATGTAACGAACTGGCTTAAACACTGTGCGGCCTGTACTATATTTACGTGTGACAGCGATTTATTTGTACATGATGATGTGCGAAGAAATGAAATATTTTGTGAATTATTCAACACTTCAGAAACCTTATATTACACGTTGTTTGAGACGTAAATATTCAGTGGTTATTTATTAAATTGATTATTTAAGAATACAATATAAATATTCATGTTAATATAATTTAAAATAAACATCACTGAAAGAGCAGCCTATTTTAATAGTTTGTTTTACATTTTTGGGATGGGTGAATCATCAAGCTCTTCAATATTATATTACAGTTTATGAATATTTAATTAATTTTCTGTAGTACTCGGATATTCCTGTCACATATTTCTATCTCTTCGCCATTTTCCTAGCAATGTTCTAATTCATTAATAATGAAAGAAAATAACCTGCCATGTTCTTAATTTAATTTTGGATCAGATGCAAGCTTATCCATCGAAATGATAATGAAGTATATCATATTATCACATTAAGTATAATTCAGGTGAAAATAATATTCAAAATATTTCACCTCACATATTGGATGTAATATATTGGGAAGCGCAATAATATGAGTACAATATCTACATTTTTCGCACTTCTGCAAAACTGGTAAACAAAATTTTTCAATTCTATTTAAAACAATTCATCGAATTGGAAGAGTAGTAAATGCAAGTCATTCGTAATAAGCCAATGATATATTTCGATGACTGATGATCAAAGTTTTGAAAACCGCTCGCTTATTCTCCTTATGTGGCAAATGTGAGGATGTCTATGAGCCACCAATCGCCAGAGTGGTCGAAATGGCCTGACGTGCCTCGTATTTTGCTTCTTCGTGGCATGGACCCCAGTCCACCATCTGCCATTGAAAAGAGGGTGGGCGATCACAGACCGACGATAGAGTATGGCTCTTCAGTCGCACGTTGGTTTCACACTCTGTCTGCAAAAATAGACCTGCCTTTCCGTATTTACGTTCCTCCGAATGATAATAACACAGTAGTTGCGACGGGCAATTGCTAGTCGAATTCAATTTTTAGCACTAGTGCTAAAAGTGAGACAATAGTCAACTGTTAAGATAAATCTGCCAATGGAACAAAGAAAACAAAATACTTTCATGTGACCTCATCAGCTACTTCTGTTCTTAATGTATCGTTAAGTGATTTGTATTCATGAATAAAAATAAAATGAAAGTTAAAACGGCTGACAAAAATTATTGTATAACATACATGGTAAAAGGGATTTTATTTCGCTTGTAGGATTGCGCCACTCAGCCTGTCGGTCTCGTGTCGCAACATTTTCTGCTCACAAAATAAAATGTCACTTTCACCAATTATGTATAAATAACTATTTCACATGCGAGCTTTGTTTCATTAATGTTAGTAATATATGTCAATTTCATTCAAACTATTCTCTTGTCAGAAAGCATTTTAAATGGATTCTCTTTTTCACAAAACTATTAACATTTCAATGAATTTGGTCCATCGACCCGATATTTTATTTTAAATAGTATTAAATCATGAAAGACCGCATGGAAAGAACGGGATTTATCTCTATTCCAAATCGAACGAATATTATTATACTTTTCCCCAAATGATCTTTTAAGAATTAATTTATCTTGTAAGAAAATTATTTTGCATACTTATGGCATTAAAAAGTTAGTAATGTGAAAGACTGTAATACTCTGCCCTACAAAATGAACAACATATTTCTTTTACTTGTAGAAGAAATTCTATGAGTATTCATGCCATAATGCAGAAGAATCTTATTGCCAATAAACACATGTGTATATAATATACGTATACAAAATATAGGTGACTATATACACATGCGTTCATTGTTGGTTAGCAGGAGTTTTTCTATTTTCTATTCCTTGTTATCTTCATAATGTTTTATGGCTATTTAATTTCATAAAGAAAGAATATTGCAGATTGTTTTATACTTTTCTTTTCGTTATGATGGTTTGAACATTTTCTAAACACATACATTATCTCTCATAAAATATTTCTCTTTCTGAATCTTTATTTACATTTGTTTCATCACAATCCTTGATGCCTTCTTCTTACAGCATTCAAGCTGAGCTCTTCGTCTGCAAATCTCAAATGTTTAAAAATAAAGAAATGTGTTCACGTTGCCAAAACACTATTGACAACTAAACTGAGCCTCACGTATTGAGGATGGGCGTTATGTAAATTAATTTCTTATTTACATCATGAGTGTGAGGTATAATTCAAAGAAGTAGAATAACAATTCCAGCACATCGCAATACCTCAGCGTTTACAATTCCTGAAATACCCAGTACTTTGTATACTCTATTAGGAAATCGTATTCCACTAATTTACAGTGAGACTTTCCAATTGTTCTAGGTTACCTCTCTACTTTAACAACACTCCACACGAATAGACTGGCTCGTGTGGAATTGAACTCCGCGTACGTTCCCGCTATGATGCAAAGTGGGCATCTCCCGGAGCGTTACTACCAACAGAAAACAAAACAATACCGAAACAAAAACGCGCGCTGTCGAGGGAAACGACGGCAGCGCCGCCGCCGTGGCAACGCGCGTCGCACCGCGCCTCCGGTCAATTGAAGCAGAGGGGAGGGGGAGAGTGGGCGGGGTCGCGAGCTGGCGTGGGCACCTGCTCATTATCTTCGTTGTTTATTGTTGTGTCATAATTTGGCGAAGCGAGCAACGCGCCCCGCCGGCTGTCACCCCCCCCCCTCCGCCGTCGTCCCCTTTCCCGCATCGCTCGCCGCAGCCGCCCCCGCGTTCGCTGCCACCGCCGTCCCACGAATACTGGCAACCCTTCCCGCCGGTGCCCGTACCCCGCACCCACGTCACCATCACTACTGTTTCCGCTGCCACTGCCACCGCCAATTCCCGCCTCTCTCCTGTAGCCGTCGCCCCTATTCCCGCAACCGCCCCGCTCCCCGCAGTCGCCTCCGCGCTCGCTGTCACCAACGACCCTCATATGTTGGCAACCCTCCCCGCCAGTGCCCGTAACCCCCACCCACGTCACCATCACTACTGCTGCCGCCGTCTCTGCCACCGCCAATTCCCGTAACCCTCTCTCCCGTCGCCATCGCCCCTATTTCCATTGCCGCCCCGTTCCACGTCGCCTTCGCTGCTGTTCCCAATGCTGCCGCCAATCCCCGTATGTCTCACTCCTGACGCCATCGCTATTACTATCACTCGCAGATTTCCGTAACCTCTTCCCCCGTCGCCATCGCCCCTACTCCCACCGCCACCCCGCTCCCCGTCGCTTTCTCTACTGTTACCAATGCTGACACCACTTCCCATATGCCACACTCCCGACGCCATCGCTACTTCTACCACTCACACATTCACGTAACGGCCTGTCCCGTCGCAATCGCCCTATTCCCACCGACGCCCTGCTCCCCGTCGCTTTCTCTACTGTTACCAATGCACTCACAAATTTCCGTAACGGCCTGTCCCGTTGCCATCGCCCCTATTCCCACCGACGCCTCCATTCCCCATAACTCCGTTCTCTGTCACCGCTACTGTTGCCACTGCCCCCGTCCCTAACCCCTCCAGCGGTGCCAACGCTACTGCTGCCGCCGCCAGTGCAGCTGCCCCCGCCGCGCCGCGCCGTGCCGCTGCACCTCCCGCAGCCGCGTCGTGCCAGTGTACCATGCGATGCACCTCATTATCTGTGCAGATGATGCCTCGAGCGGTATTTTGCCATTTGTTTATTTATTAGGTAAAATTCCTGGCGATGAAGAGAAAATATTGTGGCCACAACTGACAGTTCTGTTCTGTTCTACGGTTTGCTACTAAACTTAAAAGTTCAAATGAGTTAATCTGTGTAAAGAATCTGACGTGAGTTTTAAGTCTAGAAAAAGCAGTGTTTGGTTGATGTTACTCTACTTACAATATCACTTAAATACTCACGCAGTCACACTGTATTTGGCATTTTGGGTCGATTGTCCGAATTTGTCGATTATTGGCTAGCTAACGGTGTTTTCCGTGCGTGAACCTAGTTAATTCTCATACTTGGGAGGGGTAAGAGAAACATAATGAACATGACTTATCCCTTTCACTCCTCCGAACTGAGCCTTTCTTCGCCACACAGCTACAGCAACTAAGACGATTTTAAAAGCTTCAAATGTATTTGTGATCCGACCGGGAGTCGAACCCTGGTTCACATCACTGATGAGCCACTCCGCGGAATCGCCGTTATGCTAATTCTACCAAAGTCTCGAAGGCGATTTGACACGTTACAGATGTTGAATCTCTGAGTTTATAGCGAATACCAAAACACAATTATTCAGAATTTCAACAATTATTCATTATTATGCTCCTTTATTAGGCGAATCGAAAAATAGTCAAACAAAATCGCAATCATTATCTTCGTATTGATTCAAAATTGTGAAAAAATATTAAAACGATTAATATACGTATTATTTTAACATTACCCCCCTATTATTTTATTTCTTCATTCCAAATCTCAACTGACGCGTTTTTCCGTGATTCTTGCTTCAAAGAGCCGAGTGAAATGACGTCTGTATATTTTATTTTATTTATTTACACATTACCAAGAATTTATAATCATGTACCATCGAGCGAAGTGGCTCGCTCGGAGGTCTGAGTTTGATTCCTGACCAGCCATTCCGACCGGGTTTTTTGTGATTTCTATCGATCATAAGGCGAATGTTGGGGTGGTTCAAAAATTCCACGGTAACCTCCCACCACTCCACATGCCCCCTCCAACCATCATCCTAGTCATTTCACCCCTCATCATCACCCTATCACTTCATTCAGCATTCCCTGAAAAGTCAGGAGACCCTTGCCATTAATAGGATCTTAGTTTGCTAATAGTTAGTAATAACATAGCTAGTTAGTAATATAATAGTTAATATATGCACCAAGACATTAAATGTCGCAAAATAAATTATTTTAAAGCTAGGCTAAAATCTTAGCTTTTCTGTTGAAAACCGTGAAAAGTAGGTCATGAACAGGTAATCACGGAAGGTAGGAACAAGGGGGAGACGTTTTAATGAGAAAGTTAAATATATATAAGGCAGGGACGGTGTTTCAGAGTATGGAAGGGAGACCTTGTCCCCTTATAATCTATGGCAGGCTGCGCAAATGAAGTAATTGGGGCGCACTGCCGCGCGGTGTCTCGCAGGGGCGCGCGTGCCACGCGCCTTTTCTAGACAAAAGCCAATCGTATCCGAGTGCCACAGCTACCCACCCGTCAAGTCAGAGGCGTAGCTTTGCATCCGCTGGTCAAAATTTCCTAAGTCTTTTACTTACCTCCCCAAAAAGGTTTAGCGTCTGCATCCTGTACCATTTTCCTAAAGATCGGATTCATAAGGATTGATTTCTAAGTTTATCACTGCCTGATATTATATCGATCGCTGATAATTGATCCACTTCTGTTTTCAAGAAACATTTGAATATTATTTTAAAGCACTGCCAACGTTGAATATCGTCTTTTTAAAATTTGTGAAAACAAAACTTGAAGCCTTCTATCACAAGCATCTTCTTATCCCGCTGACTCAACATATACAATTCCGAAGATTCTGTCATATACACTAGTGTTCTAGGTTTTCTCTGGACTGGTGCGAGAACATCTGTTCGCGCTACATATGAATGCAAATTTAACAAAAATGTTTACTTCTTTAAAAAAAGCGGATGAAAGAAAAGGGACGTGATTACGGGTGAAAGGGATGTGTATTCACAGGTAACGAAAAGTGAAAGGGGATACCTGGGAAGGGGGATGAGGGAATGGTATAAGGGAGATGCAGTAGGGGCGGTATCCATTCTCGAGGGATTTGATGCAGAAGATCTAAACAGGGAACTTTACTGCCACTGCCAAATGTAAAACAGGAGTTGCAAATCTAATCTACACACTTATTTTGGCATGATGTAAAATGTGAAATTTCGTGTATGAGGATGTATTACAGTAAAACAGTAATATGAAATTTTTTTTCGCTTTTCATTGTGGGTCGGAGGGGGTCCTCATTCACGGACCTCGGTGCCGCTTATCAGTTGCTCCATTCTAGCTACGCCCCTTGCGCCGGACTGACTCATCAAGCAAAGGGCATTCCGGTGCCCTGCAGATATGCGTTGAGCTTGGGCATGTCAAATTAGCCGCCTACCTGAGCAGCCCTGATCTACAAAACTTTCTCGCAAACTTTTGTACTACCCTACATCTCCACTCTTATAAAGATTACAATGGTATCTCTGAGTATGAGGCAACGTCTGACTCCTGACAAGCGCAGCGCCACATAGCAGTGTAATTCTGATTATCTAGTACAGTTTGCGGTACAAACGTTTTGTGGGGTCAAGTGTTTCTAATAGCTTCTTCACCTAATTCGTGTAAAACGTACGGAAAAACGGCGTCATATCATGCCTTCGTGGATATTTCGTACCGCTCATCAAATAACGACATCCGAGAAATTGAGCGCTCCTCTGCAAAAAAATTAAATACTCTTGAGTGCACTGGTATGCGCAGCTGATCTTTCATGATTTCGATAGCCAAGAGAATTAGATTTAATGTATTTATAGTCATAGGCGTCAATTATGGTAAATTCTATATTAAAAACTTAGATAAATTAGTAAAATGGTGTGAAAATAACATTAAAATTACTTACTGTTTAAATCATCCCACGAGCAATCAAGAGCACCTTTTACTTTTCATGAGGCTCTACTAAAAAGAATAAAAACCTTCGAAAACACAATTCTTGAATGTCTACCGTGATATAAGTGCAAGATGATGCACATTGATTTTGAACACGAAATATAGTAAAATGCAACTGACAAAAGTCGTCTGGTGACAACGCAAGTTCGTGCATATTTCAACTTGTTTTACTGCCACTTCAAGCGATTCATAAAAAAATAAATTCCCGTTTTTAGTACTATGGACCTTTTAAAATCAAACAAACACCCCAGGTAACCCTTCTGAATACTTTGAAAAGTGGACTTTTTTCCAGATAGATTGCCACAATCACTCACTGTGCAGCGGTTGAATTCGACCAAGCTAACTTGCTAGTTTCTAAAAACCGACGCTAGAGGAACTCTACCCCTAGGATCGCCCGTTGAGGGTCGCTGAGGAGACAGCGGCAATGAAGGCTCTAAACTAAACTCAGCCAATTTAATCTCCCCGAGTTATGCGTGACAAACACAATTACACATCAGAAACAAACATTGAAAAAACAACACTTTTTACGTCTCAAGGACTCACCAAACCAATTTTGACACGGAAATGAGAAATCAAATATGTAAAACAATTTCAATGCTTCTCCTCTTATATATAACATACGCTCAAGATATATATCATAATGATATTATTGATAATTTATTATAGAAGTGAAATTTGATCGTGATCATTGATAATTTATTATAAAATTGAAATTTGATCGTGGCAATTCCGAGACAATGATGAACATTGGCTTTATATTTCAAGAAGCGTCGGGTAACTCTAGTAAGTATACCTTCTTCACGACTGCACCACAGTCGTCGGTCAAACAAAAGCTGGGCGTTTGAGATTTAAGGGTGCTCGAACAATAGCAAATTAGGTTTAAAATCTTATGTTACATCCTGGAAGCGAATAGAACCGTTGTCACCACGCTCTTGACTCATAGCCTGAAGGAAATATGATTTCCAGTGAATGGTCATGATATCATAGACAATTGTTATTATTTTTATTTTTAAAGAGTTGCTTTATAAAAACACGCTTAAAATGCAATGTAGTTGTGAAAACATATTATGAAAGATTAAACTGTGATTAATGAATTTAATGAAGGTCCCTAGAGAAATGCAGTCAGAAAAACAACCGTACGGATATTTAACTTAAAAAAAATTGTGAAAATTTCGAAAAGAGATTAGAGCAGCTCATTATACTAAATTTTAACTGCGGGTAAATCCTATGTTAATTAGTACGAAAAAGCATTCCTACATATACATTTATTTGGAACGTGTTTTATAAACATTTCTTCAAGTAAATGTATTTTTAACATTTTCTAATTATGCCTTCCAAATTAAGAGAAAATTAAATTTGTTGTAACTAAGTTATAAGAAGAGGTTTAAACTGTTGCGTTGCCTTGTTATTTAATCTCTGCTTGACAAAACTTGCAAAAACCAGTAGTCCCAAAAAAATGAACAGATTTACTCCCACAAATAACGCCTGCAAATTCATTTCACTTTCACAATACTTCTAAACAACCATTTATGAATAATTATTGCACGATGAACAATGAAATGATCAACATATTTATCCTTTTGTATCTATAAGTTTGCAGTAGGTCGTACGGATCTTCAAATTTCACTTTTCTTAAAGTATGTTCTTGAAAACGGAAACTGCAACACACACTACCGGCGCTGCTTAAATGTAAGAATTTGGTAAGTTGGCCTGTGGTGGCCTGCTGGAAGTGCCCGCGTGCCATTTTTCACTAGACTAGAGCCAATTTAACTCGAAGTTCTTCGTAGTTCCTCCGTTTCTCGCCTTCTTCCCCTACAAAGAGGTGCTGTGAAGGCTTCTGTGGATTCGTATTCGAATTGCCTATTGCCTGTTTTGATTCTGAAACGTGTGTCTTTCGGGAAATCTTTTTTAAGGAAATTGCTTCTGAGGTAACGAGAAAAAATAAAGTCGAAATTGTGATCATTATCCCGTTTATTTAATTGGGAAATGGGAATTAGATAATAATCTTGCAGATTTCTCAATAATTTCGCAAAGTGTGATTTGTAAGGCAACTAATGTAAACACACCTTCAAATCAGTGTAGATAAGTACTACGTGGAATGGATTCAGAATTGGAGAGTTAGCATCAATCCACCTAAAAGAAAATCCGAAATATTTACTCTCCGCCATCCCAAAATACCCAAGAAATAATGGTTCAAGGAACTTACGTTCTGTGGTCAATCTCCCGGTCAAGTATCTAACCTCCGGAGATAAAAAAAAATCATTAAACTAAAGGGACTACTAACCATTTATGTTGACATGACCGGCAACATTAATCAATCAGGCAGTGGAGAAGATTCTGAGCTGTCATATGATGCACACGTCGGGGTAAGGACTTTTAGAGATATTTCAAAGATTAGTGCAGGTGGCAAGGATACGCACGAAGCTTTGTACCATAGGGGTGAAATATTAATATATTCTTTTTCTGAAAAGGAAACAAGTAACAGACGGTAAAGTTCTTCACTTTTACTTAAAGTAGGGTGTTATCGACTGTCAAGTCAGTCCTAATGTCCCTTCTTTTGTCCATATCATTCACCAAGCCCATGTGATATACATGAGAGATAAAAATACTACGTATTGAAGAATGCAGAATATTGTGATATACACGAGATATATAAATACTACCTATTTATATCTCTCATGTATATCACAATATTTTTCAGTTTTATCTAATCTACGGTAGTGGGGAGAGTTTAATTGTCCAAAATACAATTTTACCTTTCAAAATCTCTGCCAAAATTTTCCAAATATGCCAAAATTTTCTTTCTGGTAAACGCAGTGTAATGCTACGTAATTTTGCAACAAATCGATCTCTGTCAACGCAAAAACAAGCTTTGACACCCAATTGTGGTTTTTAAGGTCTGTTTGTCCGTTATTTTGTGAATAACACTCGGGCCTTAATAGTTAATTTAGATTAGGGCGTACATAAGGTGGTTTTCAAAGTGTATACTCTCCGATCATCTAACTCATATTAAAGCCCTGTGAAATTGAAAAATAAACAATTCTCTTAACTAAAGAAATTTCTAAACAATAAATTTTGCAAATTGTCTGAAGGTTTAGCTAATTTTGAGAAATTTGGTTCATAATGAGTGCGAGTTTGAACGTTTTAAAGGTAAATCTAAAACTCTAAACATTGTTGCTATGACAATGAATGCTGTTGTATGTCATTGATTTGCACACTTTTGGCACATTTTTGGCCATGAATCTTTGTCATGCAAGAAAAATGTCGAATTACTTATAAAGTGGATTTTAAAATATACTACAAAATAGATGTGTTCAAGTTCAAGCAGTTAAAGATAGTTTTTTTCACACTTTTTATCACATGGACCAGTTGAAATATTACAATTAAATTATTTGCAATGTAATTAATGTCATTTTACGTAACTGTTACAAATAATAAAAAAGTCGGTGAAAGTTTTAGAATAGCTAGATTTCTGTTTTTCTTGTATTTTGTCTAACCGGTAGACCTGCAATTCGCTTTGTCTGTGTGCTTTGTCTGTGCTCTGTGCAAATGCGCAATTGGCAAGACACTTCTGGCTGAAATTTATGACCTCGTATCGACAAGTTTATCTCGTATTAAAACTCAATCCTAAAAAACCTCACCTCGATTAAGCTACGAAACTAGTATATGGCAACGACGCTTATAATTCTGTGGCACTTACATGGAACTTTCTAGTTACTTGTCAAACTCTTGTGCAATCACCACTGAATTAATGACAAAGAAAAGGAAACTTTACAACAGCTATCACGACACTAGTGAACACATCTATACCAGCATTACTCGACACCTAAACAAATTTAAAATAGCTTGCTATCAGTTGTATCAAAATAAAATGTTCACTCTCAGCATCAAATTTCAATTAAATTCTCCATATATTTCTCTCCTCCTTGCACCGAACCAACAATTTCATTTAAGTGATTTTTTTTCCCTGACGCAGTCGCTTGCGTTCTGCGGTCCCTGCGGCCCTGCGTCCTTCGCCCATTGCGCTTGACTGGCTTCCGTTAGGGGGCCGTGCGTATAAAAATGAGCAATTGGCCTGCCACACACGGTTGGCTGTTTTTTCCCCCGGCTGAAAACTGCGACCTGATATCGACGTAATTTTGCGTCGTTAGTGGAACCGCGTCCTGCTGTGACGTGTGAGCACATTGAGGCGGAATAGCGGACGGCCAATTACGAACAGCAGTTGCATTTCTGTGTTGTCGCTTTACCAGAAGTGACAAGTGCTGATGGGGAAAAAAACAGAGCGAGGTATGTGGTTCACTGGCCTCGTGTGTGTGTGTGTGTGAAACCTTTACGATGCCACCGGAATTGTTACTCATTGAATATGCAATAGTGCTGTGATTATGCTAGCAAAAACCGTCCATCTGTCGTCGGCGTTATCGTTTATGCGTGGGCGAGACTCCAACGCCGCCTGACTACCGTGCGTAGTTTCCAATGGCACTTGCAGTTTCAGCTTTATTCACAAGAACGAAATGATTGGCATATAGGAAGCACGTGAATGAAACAGCAGTGCTATAAGTACTATCTCAAAGTAGTCAACACAACAAAAAACAAAACAAACATGCCTTGTCTTCTATCTGTGGTCTCTCTCAGCATATACAGGAGTAGGTAATCAGCTTTGTAATAAATTATACTCTATCATTATAAAACACTGTAATAATAATAATAATAATAATAATAATAATAATAATAATAATAATAATAATAATAATAATAAGTCCACTCCTTGGTGCAGACGGTTGCGGCAACCATTGCGCCGAGGAGGCTGCAGATCCGATTCCTACGTAGGCATGATCGTATTTGTAATTTTCCTCTTCATCCCTCATCATCATCATCATCATCATTATCATCATCCTATCATCTCATAATTCACACTTCAACGCGTAACAACCTTGTCGTAATGAGGGATACAGCTGAAAAGCTGATTCTGGAAAAAGTACACACGTTAATCGTGTAGCGTGATCAGTAATGCCTAAATGATCAATAATAATAATAATAATAATAATAATAATAATAATAATTATAATAATAGCTTATCCAACTGATTACCGAATATTCCAGTACATTCTCTAAAATCAAACTGCATTAATAATGTTGTGGTGAATTTGTGTCAAAGTTGCGTCTCTTCTCAACGAAGTGTTTAACGATCTGAGAATAAATATCTTTGTAATTTTTGAAATGTCTAAATACCTCAAAATGCCGTTTAAGTCATGTTATTTAGTGCATATAATATTATCCGCACAACATTTTAAAGAAAAAGGTTTGAGCCAATTTTGGAAATTTTTTTCTTTAAAAAAAAGTAATGTTCATAATGCTGTCAAGGGCAGTCAAAATGAACTGTCAATGAATGAGTAATAAAGGTCTGAACTGAACCAAGTATTTCTTAATATATGGTTCACATATATTTTAAACATGGCCCATTGTGTAGTGCTAAAAATGTGAATCTACCTGTGTTACTTATCAAACTAGGATGAATGAAGAATTTCGTCCAAGCCATGTTCAATACTCTCGGTCAATTACTTTAAACCGAAGTTTTCTAAAATTAGTGATGCAAAAATTAAAAAAGGAATATTTGTGGGTTCAAAAATGTGATTACTAACACAAGATGGAAAGTTTGAGGGACTATTGAATAAAGTGGAGAAAACAGCTTGGGAAGCATTAAAATATTTTACGGCTTTTCGGAAAATCGATAGGTGAAAAATTACGTGATATATTCAGTAAACTTACAAGATGTTATATTGCAAATGAAATTCTAATGGTATCGTGCTGATTATTTTTGAGCCATCAATAAATGCTTCGAAAGCAAAATATAGCAAAAAATTGTCATTTATCACTTTCTAGGCAAGTCAGAATGTTTAAAAGGTGTGTATTTTAGAATACAGAAGTATTAAAATGTTTGAAAATACTAAGGCCTACCTCTCGAAAACCTTGAGTGAAAGGGAAAAACCCAAGTCATACAAAGCATATAAATTCAGGTAAACATTCTTACAGAATTGCAGATATGTCTTTCTGAGACAAAGAAGTTTATTTTTGGTTTCCCAATTAAAATGAGATAATGTAGTGAAAGTTTTGCTTGCAAATGTAATTTCGATGTACCTCAACAAGGGCATGAAACTACGTAAGATGAAATATGGGGAATTGACAATAATATTTCAGACGCGCGAAATAACTATACGAATACAATCCTACACTAGATTCTGTAAATTCAATATTTTGTAATTTATTTGTATTTCAATAGCCTATTTAACTTATTCGGAATGGTTACTAAAAGTGAAGCTATTTAAAATACCTGACCATAAAATTAGTATGAGGCTATCAGCTTATGTAGTTGTCCTAAAATATAAAAGATAGAAAACCGAAAAAAAATGAAATTAAACCATAATAATTATAATTTGAATTAGAGTTAAAAATGTTTATATATTGTTCTCCAACGGATTACCGCGTTCAATTCCAAGTGAGGGCAATCAGAACCCGTATCTTCCACAAAAATATCGGTTTTTGGTGCTGAAGTAATAGAACAGCTGTTAAGGATATTGTGGGTGCTGAGAAAAGTCTGTCGTGCTTTGCAAGGTGTTCGTAGAGTCAATTCATGTTTCGGTACTTTCTAGCAGGGCGAGGACATCAAATGTAAATCAACACACTTTCATGTAATTGCCTAACATGACTCACCAGGGCTACCATCTGGTTGTGGTTTTAGGATGCAACTGTCGACTGTTAACTATACACACGTATTACCGCTAATTACGTAATATTTATTGCGTACTCTGGTTCGCAAATTTAATTGAATACCGTTCAGCTGGCTTTTCCGGCAGGAAATAAATAACATTATTGTTCTAAGCAGCCAGATTGCTGAACCTAAGCCACTCTATTGATATGTTAGAAAGCTCGTGGAGTGGTGATCTAACCTTGATTCCGTAGTTGGACTCTTCGTACAGTATGCTGACGTAATTCCACTGCATGAGCTTCACGATCTCCACCATGGCCTTCACTTGGTAGTGGTCTGAAGGGATGGTGCGGGAGAAGAATTCGAAGCGTTGCTTGTTGCTCAGCTCAGGGCTCGTAGAGAAGAAGGACACCTGCGAAAGAAATATATTTTTAGTTTTATAAATAATAAATAAAAAATAAATTAAAAAATAAATAAATAAACAATAAATAAAAAAATAAATAAATAAAATATAAATAAATAAAAATAAAAATTATTTTATAAATA
The DNA here is from genome assembly GCA_017312745.1 of Gryllus bimaculatus. Taxonomy (NCBI): domain Eukaryota; kingdom Metazoa; phylum Arthropoda; class Insecta; order Orthoptera; family Gryllidae; genus Gryllus; species Gryllus bimaculatus. The sequence goes on along the minus strand of BOPP01000009.1, from coordinate 1,214,879 downwards.
AAATAAAAATTTAAAAATATTTTTTTAAAAATATTATATAAATCGACTGTTGGAGAATATATGCTCTTCAATATCTCTTTTGATGCATGCCAAGGCAAAACACAGTGATTTGTGCAAATATTCAACTATTTCCATGAAAGCTGAAGTAAATAATAAGGAAAAAAATATATCACACCATTACATTCGACACTGAAGGTTCACTATATCCTAACTCTAAATACTTGCAAGTGAGAGTGATAGTTCACACGAATTTACATAGAAAGAAAATAATAAATTACGTAAAAAGAAATCAAAGGTTCGCATGCGGAATCACGCTGTTTGGATGGTTGCAGTGCTTTGTACACAAGAAGACAATAGGCGACTGACAACAAATTAAACTGATATGGCATAAATATGGTAAAATAATATGCACAACGATAAGAGAATACAGAAGTGTAAGAGGAAATATTTTATCAAAGACTTTCACCACCTATACACTAAGCTTCGTGACTCATCGTGAGTTAGTGCAAACGTAAACCATCACATATTACTCATGAAAATATTTAAACACAAAGGCATTTAGTAATTAGTCTTTCGGATTTTCAAAAAATTCGAAAGTTAATATTTCCAGTTTATTAAGTGTGATGATCACGCTTCGAAAGAACGTGTGGAGTCCAACCTGCCAAATTGTCGTCAAATCCCGCGAATTTCGACCCACTACCCTGCTCCTAGTATATCGTGGGCATTCCTGATATTGAAATAGTTACGATTCACGTAACTTATACGAAAGTGAGTCTTTGGCGTATGAGTGATATATCGACGGACGAGGTGACAACGGGATCCGCAGCATTTACTGTTCAGTATTTTGAAATGAGTACGACAAAGAAACTTGCGTAAGAGTTGGATGCATAATTTTTTGAACGAATCCATCTTACGAATCCATCCAAACTTACACAGTCTCAATGTGCAATATGGCTGCTATGTGGTTCCAGTGTTTTGTTTACTTTGCAGTACGCAATTGTTCTACTTCGCCATGTCTCCTTTGCGGTACGCGTACGGTGAAGTCTACTGTACAATTTCTTTTAAATAACAACAGATAATTCCAAAAATGTTTCGTCCGACTAATTTGATCTTTGCGTAGAAAAAAATCTTTATTTCTCCATACTAAATATAATTATTAGAATGAATGGATCTAATGAATAAAAGGCTGAAGATAAAAAGCCTGAATCTTGTATATGGTTTACAAACAACCACAATCATTCTCAACCTTTTTACTGTCACAGAGGAAGCATGATCTTGGTATCTTGCATCAATACGAGAGCATATTCTTTTGGAGTTAGTTGATATTGTTATATTAGCGGGTAAAGCCTTTTTTATGCAGTTGTAGAAAAAAATGTATTTTGACTTCCCAAGAAAAATTCCCTTCCATTAGTAAAAATTCCCGCTACGCTCATAACACGCTAATTTTTCTGTTCGACAATCAAACTGAATTTCACTGGCGGAATGAATTTGAAGTACACTTCCGAGGTCTTAGGTGAACGATTATACTAAGCATACCAAATTTCTTAACTTTTACTCCCAATACTATTCTATGAACTAAAAATACAATAAATTTGTTTACCTAGATTTTTAGGGTCTCTTTCATTTTCTCATGTGTGTCAATTATTTTAAGTTTATCACCTGAATTGACCAGTATATCAAATTATAAACATATATTTGCAACTCTTTAAGGCCTCTCGATAGAGGCAAGTTGTCCAGCCCACCGTCGGAACAATGAAATCAGACTCACGGCTACTCAACCAACAACCCGATTTTTTCGTAGTTCGGAATTTCAACAAGGCAAAACTATGCGAGCATGACGAAAATCTGAGAGAAGTGACGCCTGTCCGAACTGTATCTATCAGGCTGTTGCACAGTGATTCCTGATGTGAAAAAACTGGCCACAAGGAAAACAAATCATATTTAGGGGTTAATAAAATTATTGACAAATGTATTTACAGATATAACATGTGATAACAAATAAAATTTTACATAAATTAATAGTGAATATTTGTTAATTAACTAATTAACTACTTCGTCGATTTTGAAAAGAAATATGTATTTGATGTGATATTTAATTGCTTCAGCCATATTGAACCTGCAATTTTATTTTTGAAAATTTCGAGTTCATATTCCTAATCACGATCTCTAAAACAGTCATGTTTAAGAGAACTTTCCAATGAAACAACCGTTTCTTATTTGGACCAGCACTTCGAAGACTATTATCACTGTAAGTTAGCTATTCACTACACATTTTGACGGACAATACGGTGGGGGAATCGGCAGTCCTGTAGTCAAAGAGACCCACCGACAAAAATATCTGTTCAACAATTTGCCTCCACACGATGCAATAGAAGTTTAAGCACGATTTGTTAGGGAGTTTGTGCCAGCTTTAGCGTCAGCAATATCGATCTTCTGCGCATGCATAGATGAGATTAAATGGTGCGAAACTTGAACTGCGCCTGAGCAGATCATTGATAGTGCTTTAACTTTCGAGGTGGCACAAACTCCATAGCATTACAGCAATCGACAGCAATATCGATATTCTGAACAGTTCGAGTTTTGCATCACTTTTGAACACGATGGAAAGACAAGTAACCTTATGAGCATGTTGGAAAGATAAGTAACAAATAGTATCTTTCCATCATGCTTTTGAGTATTCGCTTATGCGCGGACAATCGATATTCCCAATCATTGCTGTACGATATTTTGTGACGATATTCGGTGCTTAAACTCCCTAATTTGTCGGATTGATTGATTGACCCGATAAATTAGTAATATGAGTGTAGAGGCATTTAAAAAATTACATTTGATTTATAATTGGGTGTTTTGAACAATCATTATAACTCAATTATAACTAGAGGGCAATTTTAGTGACATATAACATTGCCAAAAATGATCAATGCTCTTAAAATGCTTTTAAAATGCCCTAAATACAAAGAAAAATGACGTAAAATGGATCAAAACCACTTCAGATAAAGAACTCAAGCTGTTGGAAATGTTACTGATGTAATCTCCTGGAGCCTCCTTTCTTTTGTTTAAGTTAACTTAGCTTGCAAACTTTTGATTTGGACTGTTCTATAAAAGAAAATATCTGCCTTTATTTGTCGCTAAAGTGCCCGAACAGACAATGGCGCCGATAGGCCTCACAGAAACCTTAGATTACATAGAACACCCAACGGCTTACATTACAATATATGAGCAAAGAAATCAAAAAGGCTACTCAGTAATTCGATGGAGAACATTTGTTGCAACTCGTAAATATTTTTTGAAGCAAGTACCATTAAAATGATGTTAAAATCAAAGAGGTTAGCGAAAACTGCATTAAAAATGACGTAAAAATGTAAAAAAAGACTTAAGTCAAAATCGACGAAAAATGCAAAAAAAAGGTCATTTTTGTTTTGTCGTAACTTAAATTAAATTTCTATACTAAACCGCATTGTTCTAAAGCAAAAAACAAGAGATTTCATTAAAATCCGCCCCCTTATTATAACTATTTATACTGCTTGGCACGGTGAGAAAAGGTACAAAGAGTAGGCCTTAAGGACAGACACAATGTCGCCATTTAAATAAAGACACATTGAAAACCAATTTGAAAGCGCGTTTCATAACGAGCCAACAAATAGAAGGGAACTCGGAACAAAATGTTATCGGCAACACCCAATTTGTTCGGAGGCAGCTCCTTGCTGATATAATTCCTTAACAAACGGAAGCAACGTCACGCTCGGGTGATAAACTGGCATCGCTGTACGCGGAGCCTCGAAATGAGGAAACGGCCCAAGCTCCGAGTGCGAGGAAAACCATCAGTGTTCTGGGAGCAGTGCCAAAGAGCGGTAGAAGAGAACGTCTCTCAGTTGTATTTAAGGTACATTATTTGACTGACAGAAACATTATAGTGCAATAAGTGAATGTTAAATACAGATCAATATTCTTGAGAAAGTTAGTGCGAGGCACTCGATTCGAGACAATAATCGTGAAATTCAATTCGTTAACGACGCGATGAAGCGAATGTTCAAACTGGGCTCTACTAAAGCTGACGGATCAGGAGGCAGCTCGGAATCAGTGTGCAGCAACGGCGACGGCGGCGTGAAGATAAAATCCATGCGGTTTCGCACGGGTAGTGAAATGGACTCGGACGCCGCGATGCAGTTCGAAACGCTGATCCCGCCGCGCGAAGCGGACGCCTGGCGACTCTCGGACGACGAAGAGGACTTCCACGACGTGGAACTGCGCCTTCACGACGAAGACGACAGGTCCAATTCCTTTTCCGTCACGTGTGATCCCGAACATCCCGAAGTACGACGGAGAAGCAATAAGAAGAAAAAGAAGACACCTAAGAAGAGTGTGTGGGAAAAAATTAGCTGTCATGGTAATCGACGAGACTCGAAGACAGTTAATTGTTGCAGTGTGTCGTGATATTTCTGCCTAGTACTGTAGTTTTCAAGAAAAAAACTTATGCAACGGTTATCTGTATTGTGATACTTCTGTGTAATTAAATCATGTTCTTTTTGCATTTGAATTCGGTACTGACAATAGAATTTAGTCTTTTAAAATAACTATTTAAAAGAAGTAACATAGTTCTTGAATTGTGACATTTTGATATTAAAAGCTACCTGAATTCGTATAAGGTTGGAGTGCATTTATGATGTGTTGAATTGCATTTATGAGGTGTGAGATAAGAGTATTAGATGTTTTTATAATACGAGACTCAAAATATGTACTATTTGATTCCAGAAATTAACAGTAATAAATATACTATTGATTCTCGAACAAATGTTTATTTAGATTAATGCAATGTGAACAATGCCGGTGTTTCTGTACTTTCTTCGAAAAAAAGGTTGGCTCATTGCTGCAAATTAGCGCCGTCATCTGAAAACAAGTAAGCGCGATATAATTATGAATTAAATAAAATAAGTATGTGTTGAATGAATAGTGTCATTAAAGGAAAAAAGTGTAAAAATTTTGCATATATCGCCATTCCTGATTTTATTGACTGCCATTTATTTGGAATTAAATTTTCATCATTGTAATGTTCAGGGCATGACGCTGCTCAAAGTGATTCTATCTGTTGTTACATGTCAAATAATTATTATTTACGAAACATTTTTGTGGGGTACAAAGGCAGGAAACATAATCTCAAGAGATAAAACGATAAAATTATGATGCTATCTCTGAAAAAGAGGAGAATATTTGGAATAATTTGATTTATTTTAGATTAGTAAAATCTGTATGTGACGTATGGGGGAGTCGTAATATTTTTATGTAGAATCTCACTTTTTCCTCACTTTTTAACCATAAATAATTAAATGATGAATGAAATTACCTTCAAAGCGATGTTAGTAACATGTGAAAACTACACATTTTACTTTTTAGTTTAGCTATCATAGTAAACCAAAACCCAGGCTGTTCTCCCATTACAAGAAGCAAAAGGTGAGCTCAACAAAATATGCTCATAGTGAAGCTGAATTACAATCTACTAAGTGTAGTGATTAGTTCTTCCTTCCTATTACTTTGTCAAAAATTGAAATGTTTAAATTTCTTTTAGCATAGTTCTTTTGTCTTACACGCTTGGGAAACAATGGTTCGACGACTACTATATTGGAGGAAAGCAGATGTCTTGCAATCTTGCAGATGGGGAAGCCTACACATTCAGCTTTTGGGAACGGAATTCCATAAAAGCGCAGGTAAGAATAAAACTTGTCAACAATGGACTCCAGGTTTTAAAATGCTTAAAATCTGGAGCTAGAAATAGCTCATTACTCCATGGCTTCAAACGCTTGATAGTGTGTGTTGCAGATTGCATTTATGCCAACTGATTTCTTCGTAGTATATTCTATTAAATGTTCGTCTTAGATCAGTTTGATGAATCTCTGGAAGAATAATACCTTCCATACGTAGCACATTTTCTGGGTTTAATGAAATTGGCAGATAAGTTTCACAGAATCATCATTTTTCTTTAGCATAATATAAAATACAGAAGAGATGTAGTTGTTTGCATTTGTCTAACATAGATTTTGGACCACTTGAGCTATTGATTTGATTTAGGGACGAACAAAGTGTGCTTAAAACATTCAGTAGGTTTTATTTTCATTGTAACCTGTGTAATTTCGAAAATTGCATAATTTTACTCATTACTTAGAATAACGTTTATGTTGGAGTATTAAATATTGGTGTGGTAACGCGCAAAAATGATGAACTGAAGGTCTCGATTTCAAAAACTGATCCTTCAAAAGCATTTTTTCCCTTTCTTACACCTTTTTGTAACTGTAGAGTACAATACACTGAATTCAATTGCAGACGTTCAATGCTATTAAAACTTTTACATTTTTAAAAGTTAAATATGCGTTTGTACAACTTCGCCTTTTCGTAAAGAGTTTTTTCAACAGAAAAGTTAAGTGTTGGTAGGATGGAAGTTGCAAAATTATAATTAGGGATAGGATTTTTACGCAATTGCATATTTCTTCTGCTTGGTCGTTGAAGTTTGTAGTTCAGTTTTCTTTCCGAATGGGGGTCCCAAAATACTTATTGCCAAGTTTTTTTTGCATATTTGTATATTGCATTAAATTATATATTTCCGGGTTATGCTAGATTATGTTGCATATTTTAAATCAATAATGCATAAAATTTGCAAATTTCAAGTATAACTTAATATTTCCTTCTTTTGGCTTGCTTCTTTTATAGGCTAAAATTTGTTAATACTAATATTAAGTTCAGATTATGACTTCTCTGGAATTAATTTGTTTTTCTTTTATCCCCTTGAATGCTATAGCCTCTGTTGCAAACGATCGGTTCGCAGAATTGAGTAACGATAATATCAACGAACGACGCCTGTAATCACAGCCATGTGTTCTGTTTAACTGAAAGAGAAGCCCCTCAAATAATATTCTTCGAATATCGATTTTGTAGAATGAGTCTGTACTAACCTACTTCTCTCTTTCTCATTTTGTCTTTGTGCTGGGAACAGTTAGAATCTGTTCGCCATAACAAAACAACGTTCACGTAATTTCTATTTATTTTATTAGGTAATGTTTTTTCACTGATTTTAAGTGCATATGTTTTATTTTTATTGCATACAATTTTGACTGCATAAAATTCCTATCCCTAATTATATGTTAAAATTAATACGAGAAATTATGTGAAGAACTACTAATTTAACATGAAATCGAGAGGTCTACATGACACACCGCGTCGATGCCTGGAAAGCTACAGTGCTGCCGCACCGTACGCAGATTAGCCGGAAAGCGTGCGCACTGATAATATCGCGGGTATACCTGGTGGGAGGATCGCGCGGTTCATTCCGCTCCCTCCCCCGCCTCCTTTCTTCACAGTTTACACGCAACCCCGCTCCCGTCCCGCCCGTCCTGTCACCGCCCTCCCAGCTCACGTCCCGTTCTGCTCCTGTCCCCGAGCCCGCGCCATCCAGGGCCGGATTTAAGTAGTGCGGGGCCCCAAGCACAAAATTGTGTTGCCCCCCCCCCCGAAAAAATAGCTCCATCTTTATTAAATAAAACAATGTATTATAGTATAAGTACTTTCTGTACAGATACAAATGAAAACTGATAATTTATTATAGAAATTTTTACTTGTGTTACATTTTTTTAACATTAAATACATTTTACATAATTTTTTGTCTGCTCTTCACTGCAGAAAATTGGTCGATGATGTCTTCAAAACGAAGATTTCTCAGGTTATCATGCTTCATACTCAGGATACTTAGGTCTACTAAATTTTCTTGAGACATAGACGTACGTAGATAGTTTTTTATCCGCTTCAGTTTACTGAATGACCGTTCTGCAGTACAGTTTGATATCATCAAGTTATAAGTAAAGGAAATAAAGTATAGTTAATATTAGACTAATTTAACATGTAATAAATATTTTTAAAAAAAATGTTTTGAAATTGTACATTTTGTTACACAGTAGACTACTTGATTAACAATTATTTCACAGACAAAAAAATATAATATGCGTATTTTTCGAAACGCGGGGCCCCTGGTCAATGGGGGCCCCCAAGCAACTGCTTGTTTTGCTTATCGGTAAATCCGGCCCTGGCCCCATCCCAATCCAAATTGTTCCATTCCGCCCAGTCTCGTCCTGTCCCTCCCATCCCCTTCCGTCCCAAACGGTTCCGTTCCGACTGTCCCATTCCGTTCTGTCCTGACTTGCTCCGCCTTGCCGCGGTGCCGAAACCGCCCCGCCCATCCTCATCCTCCATACTGTCTCCGCCCCGCGCCGCCTGCCGTCTGCTCTAAGCCGATTTCACGCATCGCGCTTCCACGTAACGCCCCGGAGACGAATTTATATCGCGTATCCTGCATTCCGAGGTACAAGGGGTCGCTCAAGTCGCTTTAAGAATTCAGGCATTTTTTCCGCTCTGTCTGAAGGAAATATTTTTCGAAGCTCGGATATAGTTGAGAGGTTGAACCTGCACGCAGCTTTCAATAGAATTGTTGTTGTTGTTGTTGTTGTTCTTCTTCTTCTTCTTCTTCTTCTTATTATTATTAATATAATAATAATAATAATAATAATAATTATTATTATTATTATTATTATTATTACAAAAATATTTTTGAAATCAAACGTTTATAATACGATTTTCAAAGCAGAGCATCCTATTAGATGTTCATCTTTTGATCTTCAAATGACCTCGGAAAGAAGGTGCAGAGTTCACTTTCTATTAAATGAGTACTCAACAAACGAGATTATTTCGTCAATTTTGTGAAAAGATAAGGGGGTGATAAGGAGGAAACGTGCCGTGCTATGACATTTAACAAACATAAGCCTATGATTCATCATGGACCCACCGCTAAATGACAAGAGTGGTATTCGTTGTTGAGTCGGGTCAAGAAACAATGCGGAAAGTTGAAGTGAATATTTGTTGGTGGAAGTTCTAAGCGGTTGTAAGAGAAAAGGGAATAATCGGGTGGCCTGGAGTATACGTCTTCTGTGTAACAGGGTTGAAAATGTTTAACTTTGAGTGTTTCTTCTATTTGCACTTAATCCAGATTCTTTTCAGCTTGTAAAATGATTTATCAGTCAAAACACAGCATCTAAATGAAGACATTGTTTAATTTACAAAAATAAGTGTGCTACTAGTTACGTTAACATGCGATGCCTTTTATTACAGTTTTAATATGCTTAAAATCTCTTTGTATTTAAGGTGTAATTTTAATTTGATCATTTCCTGGCACAATTTAGATACGTAAAAAACATAGCTGCGAAAAGAAACAATAAACATATAAGAAATAGATTAGACTGGAGCTGTAGGAAACTATTACAATTAGCCGTCACGGAGAAAAGCAGTGGAGCGTGCTTTAATTAATTTGTAAGTTGTTTTTGAAACATTTACATAATGAATATAGGTAACAAGGGAGTTATTTGTAATTCAATAACAGGCGACTATGAAACTGTGTGTTACCTTAGACACCACTAACGAAATGTTTACAAATGAAAACATGCAAATCAATAATTTTTACTTTTTAGCATTAAGCCTAACAATTAAAAATTTATACAAGTTAATGTGGTCTACGCACAATTTCTGTAAGTGAGAGTGTCTCTTGTTTGAAATTTCTAGTTTAGAATCCACGCACGTTTTAAATTGTGGAAATTTTGTAGGTTGCGCGTAAGTATTACAGTTTCATAAAACTCTATGAAACTCTATTTAAGTTTTAAAACATGACAGACTTCAATTAGTTTGTGAGTACAAATCCTAATGGGAGCGGTGAGTTACCGATGAATGGAAAAACTGTGTAATTTGTCACATACATTTCTGGCATAAAAGAGCCCTATATAAATGTACTATACAATAAATTTTGCGACAGTTCGCCATTCAAAGAAGACCCTCTATTTGCTCCGTAAAAGAAGGCTGGTTAAGAATGGTTAAAATGCCTGAGAATGCTCTAGAGTCGGTTCCTGTAGGCAAAGAAGGGAATCAAAAAATACGTGGTCGGGGTGTTGCAAAATGTTAATTCCAAAAATTCAAACAATAAGCTCGGTTAGGTCATGGAGAAGTTTCCAGAGTTTAGAAGTTTAACATCTATAATAACGTCAAAAAGGCAAAACATATATTTAATTGTACGTGGATTAGTGAATATAAGTATTAATAATAATGGTGTTTAAAGAAATAAAATAACTCTGATCAGTCCATAATAAAGTATGCATTTTCATAGGGTAAACTATTTTGTGCTTAAACTGATACAAACATTCTAATAAAAAATAGTAGCTGACGTGTATTTTGTTTTGATGACGAAGTGAGCAAAACAATATTAACTCCGGAAATATTTACCACATGGTTGCGCGATTGATATGGCAGCCTCGTGACCACTTCCTTGAAGCGAGGGTGTTGTTTTGCACTGTGGTGTATACCCATAGCGCGTCTCTTATGCATGAGCACGTACTTTCACAGATACGTGTGAACTTAATCATGGCAAAGATGGGAGTCAGTCGTAAAAGTTTGAGTTCGAACGTTTATTATGAAATTTAAATTTTCATTCATCAATACTTTCGGTAAATCATAAGAGATTTCACTGTGTCATTGAAAAAGTATGAGGAATTAATGGCTTGAAACATTAGTTTTATTTTTTTGCTACGAAGTAGAGAGAAAGTTATGTCATACGGCGCAAAAAACGGCGAATTTACGGCAGAAAAACTCTTATTCCATGGTCCTGGTTACGAAAAAGTGGATAAATTTAGATGCTAAATTTAGAAAAAAGAAATTCTCTAACACGTAGTGTAGACAGAATCCATATTTTGTGCGCCCTTTAAACCGAAAAATCGATTGAGGTAAAAACGTCTGTCTGTCCGTCTGTAAACAACGCTAGCGGCTCAACCGTTCAGTCGAGTTTCTCCAAAATTGATATTCCCCTATCGGACTGCCTCATGTCACAGCTCCTTGAATTTGAAACTGATATTTAAATTTTAGGAGTTACTTTACAAGAAGCCCCTGAGACATTTTCCAAGTTTTATAAAAAAAGATGACTACATCGTTTTTGATTAAATTTTATTACTGGATAATATGAAGGACGTATAAGAGAATGGTCTAGATCTCGTTAAATACTCCGATTTTTCCAAAATTGTGAAAGGTCAATTTTTTTCCTTCCTACAACTAAAATATTAAAGATGAGTCTTTTTACATTAATGAAATCTGTTTTTTTAAAGATAGATTTTGAAATAAGGTCAAGTTCAATTTTTTGAAAATTTGACTACTTTTCGCGTAATGTTGCGCAAAAATACGGGCGAGAAAGTACGTGCTGTATTAGCATCACTAGTTTTAGGGCAGTTAAGACAACTAGGAGGACAGTTTGCTTGGAGAGTCCTTCATGCTGATACACGCGTATCTCTCTTTTTTGGTTAAAGGATTTATTCCTTACAAGGATACTTATTTTATATAATTCAAACTTGCTCAATGTGTCAACGGGCAAACATAAACTATTCAGTATTACATTGCATATTGAGGAATCTTCTCTAATATGGAAAAAATATTGGGCTCTTGAGATTCCGCATTGAGCAAGTTTTGCTGTAATATGTTTTAAATAATACATATTAAATGCGAGACATTATTTAACGTGTCAAAGTATTAAAAATAATTTCACAATGTGTTTTATATTACATAAAGGCTAATACGTACCACAATTAATACATTATAAATGAAAATTCTACATTTTTAAATTCTATTCAAGTTATACAATAACAACCTTCTGTGACTTGCATTGCCTGGATCTGTTTCTATACAATTAAAGCATCCAAAAGGTATGTAATATTAACTTTAACAATGACATTTAATGTATTATTTAACATTTGGATTGTATAATTATAAATTTCCTGTAACAAGTATTGTACTTTAGCTTCTGGATCAATGACCCCCATCTCGATCAGCTTTTCACCTAGTTTCCCAGATCCGAGAGAAAATACTGAGATGGCACCTTGTTTGGCTTCTGGACATAAATGTAACTGCAATTTAATTTCTTTCCATATCACGTCACACACAGTTTTTAACTGTTTTTGACGTAAATAAATAAAACAACTAAAAAAGAATAATGAGAATGCCCAAGTTTGCGATGTCATTATATATTCTTTGTAAATACACGATAATTTCAAAAGGGCATTTTCTATGCAACTGGATTAGTTATTATTTTATAGTCAACCAGCATGATACTATCATTAAATAATCATGTTCCATCATGTATCATTAATCATTACTATTTAAAAAATATATGCACACATCTACAACATATATTCCTATTATGAGGCCAACTTGAACTGATTTAGAGAAAGATGATAAACGCCGGGGCACACGCTACTCGTTGCAATTGGTATGAAACTGCGATGTAAATTCATTCCTGTTAACTAATCCAATCAAAGTACACTTCAGAAGCGAAGATGCTATAACCAAGCCACAACATGCCATGAAACGACGCTAAATCTTTTCTCGAGAGATCTCAAGGTGTTTGCGCTTCTACTTCCGTTACCGTCGTCATTTCCTCTGACGCCCCCCCCCCCTCCGGCCGCAGTCTTTGGCCCCACCTCCGCACCTGCCATCGCGTACATCGTCACCGCCGCACCCACCAGCCCACCGTGCCACCACTAACTCTCTCACATCAACCACCACCAGCACCTTCGCGGCGGGGCGTTGATTATTTCGTGTTTCCGGGCGCATCAACTGCTAAGGTCATTCGCCCCGTGTTTTTATCACGGGAGGTGGCGGTGTTTTTCCCCCGTTGGATGATAGATCCTTCGCCGACCTACACGTCGGCTTGCAGGGTTTTCCTCTCCCAGCGGGATAACGCACCAGCTGGGACAAACACTAAGCACTCGACTGGTCGCCAGACGTGTTGTGTAACGTATGTAAGTGTATGAATGTGTAAGTAAGTGACGAGGATAGGTCAAGGAAGAGGAAGGATAGATCGCGCGCGGTTCGTGGCCCGTTTGTTACGGTACTGTTGAACGTAGAGAATACTGATAACTACCGTTCAGAGCAGCCGGCCGCTAGAATTCTCCAGAAATCTCCCGACCAGGCTCCCAGCAAGTGTAGTACATGGAATGGGCAAGGATGGAATAAGAAGAGGAAGGAAAGATCGCGCTCAGTCCGTGGGTACTTTTCCGGCATTCGCCTGGTATTGATCGAGAAACCACGGAAAACTGCCGATCAGAGCAGCGGACCAGCTAGAATTCTCCTCCAAACAGCGACTGAATTCGACCTAGCTGTGCAGCTAGTGTCGAAAATTCTATCACACCACTGGAACTCAAAACCTGGGACCTCGGTCAAGTGCAGTACAGTTTCATCAGTTAATTCCCTGAGCCACCCCACCTGGTACCACCACCGCCGCCGCCTCCACCTCCGTCACCGACTCTTCCACTCCCGTTACCACCTCCGCAATCGCGTCCGCCATCACCGGCTCCGCATCCCCGTCTCATCGTCTCCGCTTTCCTGGCGACACGCCGCGGTGCCCGCCCTCCCGGGAGATCCCCCGGAGTATTTACTGTAGTCGGACGAGGCGTCGGCCGCGTCGGTGGCGCGTATTTACGACTACATAATTTTGCTCTCACGCCTCACTGCGGGCGCGTTGCCTTAATGAGCCTCTTCGCCCGCCGAGCGGCGCCGGCAGCGCGCCCCGAGCACCCGCCGCGCAGTGGGTGCACGCCGCGCCACAGGCGCGTTCAATCCCAGCCCTATTTTCCCTTTGGCGCGGTCTTTTTATTCGTAAAACATTTCGAAGCTGTTCGTTTAGAATGCAATTTGAGCGTTCTACTAAATCAAATTTCGTGGTTTTTACTTTCTCGTCAACTGCTCACGAACATGGCTACTTACTTAGAGGAAGTATTGTAATGCTGCGGTAAATTATGATGAATTTTAGATGGAAAACTTTCATTGCCGGCACCTGATAATACATCAATCTTGTTTGTATATGTAGTAAATTACATGAAGCAGTGCGATGCGGTCTGAATTGTACAAACACTGGGTTCGGATTTAGATTATTGACGACTTTTTCTTCATGTAACTTACTTTTTATGAATCGTTATTATTGTTATTATTATTATTCCTATTATTATTATTATTATGACTATTATTATATTTGCATGTTATTATATTACCTGATTTATGTAATTAACTGCCTTCGGGTTATACATAATTGTAGTTTAAATAAATTCATCGAAATAATATGTGAAATACGAAAACTATGGGCTAATGTACTACCTCTAGTTGTCTTAAATGAAAGGTAGTGGGCCCCAGATGAATTATACTTGATATTTTTCACTGGCTTTACAATATATACTCGAAATTCTAGTAAATACGTCACATTAATAGACTGAACACCTATCTGCCACATTGTCCATTATTTTATCTGCAAGTTGCAAATTGATCCTAGTTTCGTCAAATTGTACTGACTGGTCTGTGGGTGAGAGTTTATAGTTATGTTTACGATGGCCTTGACTATGCACACATGCACATCACAAAAGAAAATTAATATTTAATTCACGATATATCTACTTTTGTAAACGCAAGGTAAGTTCATGTGTAGCTTTGCAACAGAATTTTTGCCTGAAAAATGTCTCAACAATCGTGCTGTGTGAGATATTCTTAGCAGTTTATTTGCTGAAGACAATGCTTGTGAGACACTGATTCAAGAACAATTGAGAATGTGATAAAACATATATAACAAAAATATTCATAAAATAGTTGTCCCTTATTATTAGGCAACTCCGCATATGCCAGTGTTTGGCAGGTACACGAAATCCATTTGACTGCTTAAGATTAAGACCTGCAGAACACTAGTGCATTGAGAGTTGTCTACCAATGTGAAGCAAATGTCAAACATGTTTCACGCACGGCTTGTTAAAAAATAGTATCAGCGAGGTCATTTGTGTACGAGTCAAATTTGTCAGCCGAACGCATGCGAGAGCAACAAAATTCGTGCGAATCACTTGTTACGTAATATTTCTTGAAATAGGAGTACTCAAACGCCATCTTTAGCTACAATTCACTTGTTTCGATTGTTCGACGCACGGCTGACACATATGTGATACTTTACTACTCCTTGCCAAATGACTTTTAACAATTTAAATTGATACACAAGTTTAAGTGTCAATTAAGATTTCTGCTGCATAACTGTTTCTACACAATTAGAGAATATATTGAGCATCAAAGAGGAAAATAATACTGATTTCAATAATGTGATTTATGGCAATTCTTATAGATACACATATGTATAGTAGTTATTTAACGATATTAGATTATAAAATGCTGCCAAGTGATGAGGGTTGCATTAAAGATTAATATTTATTTTGTTTTACAGCGCAATTTAGTGAAGTTTCAACAAAATTGATATCACATAAACCTTCTGAATAAAAAAAACAACAAACAAAAACACGTACCAATGTAACATGTGCCAATTTTCAAGAATATCGGTCACACGGTGTCGGAGTTTACCGCATCTACTTATATTAATAAATCATTAATTATTCAGTAAAACACTTTGATACTTAGACTGTTTTTTACGAATAAAAAAGACAATGAGATTAATTTATTGTTAGATTAAGACCTATAAGAATATAATCCATCCCTAACCAGAACGTACTTTATAAAATTTTAAAATGCGTTCCAACCAACGAAAATAATGTTTATAAATGTGTGTCGTTTACAAAGAAGAGTACAAACGATTTTTACTCAGTTTACTCTAACATACTTGATTTTCCGTTTTCTGTCTGTGCGTATTTTCGTTGCGAAATATAACCAGAAATGACTTGTAACCATAATTCCGTTTTAACTGTTACATGAAGAATAACACATTTACTTTTTTGTGGATTCGACGATTTTTCGACAGAAACCCTTATTGTGGGCCCTGGTTTTCAAAATGCAGATAAAAATTATTTCTTACTCTAACACCATATGACGTCAGAAATCACGTTTCACAGGTTCTTGAAATAAAACAGGGATTTTAACTACACATCGTGTTAGAGTAAGTAATTTACTATTTATCTGAACACGATTTATTGCCTTTTCTTTACTAGGGTCCGTCAATAAAAGATTTTACGTCAAAAATTCGCCGTTTTCCGGCGCATGATTACAGTATTTTCTCTTCTTACGAGGTGAGGGAAAGAAAGTTTAAAAAATAGTTTTCGCTAACAAAAATTCATGCAGAGTATGGAAGCTTAAAAATGGCGAAAGACTAATTTTCGTTAAACTTTCCGAGTTTCTGAAAATTCCAAAAGTGGTAAATAATGCAAGAAAGCATGTGCTGTTGTAGCACCACTTGTTCCTTTTAATTGTCCTGGATTATCATTCTTTGGACTGATAATAACTTCCACCAATGAGTTTATATTTGATCTCGTATAGTTAAAAGCTCCATTTCAAAACGCGTTCGCTATCGTGTTTTTTTACAACATAATATTGAATTTGATAAGTTTTTACCATTAATATTTTTTAAATTAAAATTCAAAACACCCTAAGACAAGCTTTACGGATGGTTGAAAAAAAGGAATAAATAAATCTCGAATCGAATGGTTGGCATAACAGATCAAATGGAAACAATAGTTGCCAAGTTATTATTCCGGGCGGAGAAACAAAATGATTCGGTATCAAGTGATACAATCAATCATGCAAATTTATCCGTTACAAAGTTATTGAAACAGCTTTGCAATGTTCGAAGCTCGTGATTGGGTCGGTGTGAAGAGGATCAAGCCATAATAATTGAAGTCGCGAATATGCAGAGCGCGCAACTCCGTCGTCGGACTCACTTGGTCCAGAATGCACAAGTAATAATATCGCAGCTACGGAGACCGTAGCCAATTGTCACGATGAGATGGCGAGTACCTGTCTTTTGTCAAGGCACTAGCTGTAATAGTTTGTTCACTACGTGTTTGTACTAGCTAAGAATGTAAAATACATTCAATACGAATGAATTTTACGAATAATATGACTGAGAAACATTCCATATTATATCAGACTTAGTACCTATTATTAATGACTCACAACCCCGTACTAACACAATTTATCCCAGTGAATTTTTGTTTTAGGTAATTCTAAATAATTGGTTGAATCCCTAAGCAAAATAAATTGGTTGAATCCCTATGCTACCGTTACCTATATATTGCACATCTATTACTGTCACGTAGAAGATATAGAAAACGCTTCTTTGAGTTATCCAGCCAACGTTGTGGTCACGTTTTAATTTGGAAAAGCAAATCACACTGACTAAAAGCTTTCCGCACTGCAACTGATGATGTGCACCTACTCTTAGCCAAACATGATTTTGATCATGCCTCACTTTTATAAGATTTTTGTTGAGTTTTTATGAAATGCTTCCAAGCTGTTTTTACCTTTCGATTGTTTTAACGCTCAAAATCAATGTTACTGTCGATTGATGTAAACAATACTGGAGAACAATATTTTTGTTATCTACATTACAAGAGATACTTCTGCATTATTTTTCGTTGAGACGTTTCTTTTGATGCAGATAACCGGGACATTCCGACAAACAATATAATATAACAATAACAATATAACAATATATTACAACACAAAACATGTTGTAAAACCCAAATTACAGGTCGGCGCGGGATCTCACGATCTAACATTGGAGAAACCTCCAGGGATAAACTACGAACTGTACCAATTACCATACCAGTTGACGCACCTGAGAACACAAATGAAAGCAGGTCATAATAGAGCGTAGGTGGTAGATACAAAATGACGTTCTCAAAGAGACATAACAGGAAATATGTCGAGTTGGTAAACCGACATCGCTAAGGCGGACGCTATGCGAAAGCCTCGAGTCACGAGTTCCCATTCCACCTCGGGCAAGGTGTTGCTAGACTAGAGGACGGTAAAAGAATAATTCAAACTATCTCTCTCGCTTGTGTCGAAAATCCGCTATCGTAGCAACTACAACCCTAGGAGCGGCCGGTCAAGGACGCAGCAGTGGAAACAATCATTGCCTGAGCCACCTCAGTCAGTCTGTGCTTTAAATGCGTTGTGGTCCCACTGTGCGTCGACGTCGGCGTTGGAAAACGCAGGTCGCGCGTTTCCGCAGCTGCGCTCTAATATTTGAAAACGCGATTTTCCGGACCGCGCCGCGCGGCGTGTGCGCAGCCGGGCGGCGCAAAACAGGGAGAGGAGAAGAAGAAGAAGAAGAAGAAGAAGAAGAAGAAGAAGAAGAAGAAGAAGATGGCGGAGAAGGAGGCGGAGGGGGTGGGGGTCGTGGTGGAGGGTGCTCTCGACGGAAGCGGTTCGTCGCGGACGCATCGTTTGAAGTCGCGGCGGAGGAGCGGAAGGCACGGCTTCGCACGTCGAGTGCCACACGACGCACGGATTTGAGAAGCTCTGAGGAGGAGGAGAAGGAGGAGGAGGTCGACAGGGAAAAGTGTCTTTGCTAAACGCCGCGCCGCTACGACTGAAAAAGGAGAAGGCTTTCAAGGAGGACGTTTTAAATTGGGTGTGCTCTTTTGTCGCAACTAAGTGTAAAAAGGTTTATTATAACCGTGTCTTGTAGTGTGGGAAATTAGAGCCTATTGCACACATGAAATCTGAATCGTTTAAGCAATGGAGCAATCAAGCAATGGAAAATAGAATATGTAATTATTTCAAATATAATTTGATGCTTTGAATTCTAGCAATTTTGTTTAATTACTGGTTGAGCACTAGCAGAACACTGATTACATTGACGGGGCCACGATAATTGGTAAACAATCTATAAAGCAGACATTAAATAAATTTACTAAAAGTTTTGAATTACAAGAGACAAATATGGACAAAAATTAAAAGATTGGTTTAATTTGGTTGGCATTTTTTAAAACAATTACCTCTAAATATTTTCATATAATCGTTTTTATTCAAACAATGAGGTTATTTGATAAGTAACTATAGACTTTAAAGTAACTTTGCTAATAATATTTTATACGTTGATATACATTAATCGAAACATATTATACACATTACGTTCTGGACTCAAAAACAAATATTGGTTAGGTTAAGTAACTTTTTTGCATCAAATCGATGCAAAATTTATAACAGCGAGAAAACCATTGTACCGATTTGACTATAAGCCGCCAGAATACGCTACAGAGCTCATATTACGAGCACTTAATCAATTATGCCTGCATTTTATTACATTTGATAATGCCCGCTTACCACACGATTTCAAGCTCAAAATCAATGGATATTCTTATCTGCTACGAGGGTGATAAATTCGGACGCAGCCAATTTGCCAGGAGAATAAACTTTGAGCGTGCGGCTTGATCGCCCGCCGCGGTGCGGACGGCGGCGGCGGGGGCGGGGGCGGCGACTGTGCGCGGTGGCGGCGGACGCACGGCCGCCTGGAGGGCGACGATAAGCGGGGGCGGGTGAATGCGCGGGGAGGTGGTGCGATTTACGATGGAGTCCTCCTCCTCGTCTGCCCTTCCCTCCACGCACGCCCCGTCGTGTTCCTTAGCGCGTTGCCACGCACCGCAGCCACCTTCAACTCTGTCGCATAGCTCTTTGTATGCCTCGTTCTTTTTTTCCTCTATCCCGTTTCTTGTTGTGTTATTCTCCCTGTAAGTACCTTCTTTCCTTTTTATTTCTGAACCTGTTTCTCCCCGCATCATCATACCTCCATTTCAGACTCATGGTTCACGTCGGTTACCTTTCATTGTTTTATCATTTTTTCCTTCCCTTCGTCGTCATCTTTTTATCTCTGTGCACTCGATTCCCCTTATCCACCTTTTTATTCCTTTACCATTCATGTAATTTATTTCTTATTCCATTTCTTTCCCTCCCTATAACAATAATTCTTCATTTCTTACCTCATCCTTCCTTTCCTTTTTCTTCCATTCAGCCTTTTATTTTCCTCTCTATGCTCGTCGTTGTCCCTAGTCGAGGCTCACGCGCCTCGCCCCTCGTCCATCTTCGCCCGCCTGGCGCGTGCCTCCCCGCACCTTCACCGCCCACTTGTTGCGGTCCCTTGCGCCCCTTGTCTCCGCTCCGGGCGGCGGTGCGCTTCGCGTGAGATGGAGTGCGTCGGCCTCTTGTTGCGAGGGAGCGGGTTTCGGGGAAGAGATTGGGGGAAGAGTCACGTCGAGTGCCTTATCTTCCCGCATTCTCACTGCTGTTGGGTTCCCATTAATCGTAAAAAATGTTTCCATTGACGAAATCTACAACTTGTACTTGTAGTTAACTGAATATGACTTCGTCGACGTTTTAAATTTTAAAATATTTTCGCTCACTATACGATTTTGCCACATTTTTCTGCTCCGCTGCCATCTATCGGCGCAAAAAGTATTTTTTTCAGATTTCTCAATTTTTCGGTTTCCTAATGGTAGAACGGAAATATTATTATAAGAATATTAAAGAGCCGTAAAACCTCAACCTAAATGGCAATTTTATTTGAAAAATTTGGAGCGATTTTTATGAAAATGGCGTTTAAGTGCTACAGTAAATTGAAAATTGGAAGCTCTTTTTCACAGAAAGTTTTGTGTTTTTGAATAACTTTATTAGTAGTCTTTTAACGCACATTAACCCTCAGATACAATAGTGTTGACAAATTGGTGGGAATGTGCTTATTAATGGCGTGAGAGATCTTCCACAAAATTACATTTTTATAACTTAAGATAAAACAAAACAAAAATAAAAAAAATGAATTTTACGTCATATTTAAGAGTGTAATTAACACTATCCCTTCGAAATGTTTGAAGAAAAAAGTAGTTTTTTAGAAAATGGCGTTTGAGCGTTTATAAAAATGCGGAAGATTGAGCAAGTTTTCACAGAAACAGGTTGAGTTTTCGAGAAACTTTATCTGACACATGTACTCACAAATATAATAATGTAAACAAATTGACCCTAATGTGAATATTAACGACGTGAGAGATAAGTAAAAAAGTAAAATACATTTCTGTAATTTTTGAGAAACCAAAAGAATAGAGAAATATGGCATTTAGGTCATCTTATAGAGTACATTTAAAACTATTCGAATCAAAAGTTTAAAGACAAAAGTTAGAGCCGTTTTTGAGAAAATATTTTTTTTTTGTTATTTAAGGTCGCATCAACTACTAGGTCATTAGCGACTACTATTGCTTGTAACGGTATGGTAACTGTGAGGATGACACGATAATGATGATGATAGGGGGTAAAAGGACGAACACAATACAACCATGCCCGAGGCGGGACTCGAACAGGCGATCCTTCGGTATGGCACTACTGCCTTAGGAATCTCGGCCACCTGATTGACAAGAAAATGTTTTTTTGTAATTTTTTAAAATTGCACATATTGCACGCAATATTGCCGAAGACTACTATAATTTTGGAAAAAAAGAACATAACCTTAATGAAAAAACTCACCATGGAGAACTCATTTTATTTGACGGAAAAAAATTCTATCTTTAATTTTCTACTTGCAAAAATTCATAAAAAAATTAAACTTTTGAAATTTTTGAAAATCGGCGTTGTCCCTGAAAATAAGACCTACGTCACTTTTATAAGTGTATGTTACCATATTTTTCAAGAAATTTAAAGACAAAAATTGGAGAGAAACCAGACGCACGGACGTTTTGATAAAAACAGTTTTTTCGGCATCATGGAACCCCAAAATGTGTATTTTCGTTGCAATCTCAAAATGGATTTTTCGCCGCATTGCATAACTTTCCCTATACTACTTATATTACTCCGTATATATGTACTTAAACGTGAAAGTAAAAAGGATTGAGATTTCTTCATTTTTCTCTTTGTAAGATTGATCAATCTTAATTTGTGTAACAAAGCCCAGTGAAGACGAGCCTTTTGTTTTTGAAGGCATCTGTGCGATGTTTATTTTAAAAATATATATTACGTGTTAAATAAAAAAATCAGTTATATTTCACAGCACTTTATTTTGGCGTCTTTTACTATTTTTTTAAAACCAATTTTATTTCTATTAAGAAACAATGGAAAAAGGAACTCGAGTTCACAAAGCTACTGAAGAAGCAAGCAAAATCTTATAATTTCAATATTCGTTAGTGTTAAGGAGAAGAGGAAACTCTAGGAATGTGAAGAAACAGTTTTTAAAATTCTATTCATCCCAAATACTTTACTTGGAAGAATGGAGAGGAATTATAGTTTTTAATTAGATTTCGAAGTCTTTTTGAATACGGATATTTCACGGAAATACTTGTAGCGATGAATTAAATGGAGAAAAAGGTGAAAGGGATTCGAAATACACAAACGTTGCCTACAGAGGATGAACCATTGTAGATGGAATAAATGAACACCAGCACATTCCTGAACTCTTTCATCGTGTAGGCCCCAGAGACACTGATAAGTCATGAAAGATTTTTTTAAATATTGTCGGGGTCTGTTTCTCATCTGCATCGCACTCTTCATGGCATCTGTGTCAGATATCAAGGTCTTGCCTTGGTAGAAATAATCTGACAAGACGTTAAATTAAAACATTTTGGAAGCAACAATAAATAAAAATGATTTGAGTATAAGAATAATGAAGGAGAGTCCATAAAATCCCTTCACCCATCAGCAGAGTCACTTTCTATGAATTGACTAACTTATTAAAAGATACTCAATGCTTTTGTCATTTTCATTCTTCGATAGATTGTCTGCGTTTTCTTTTGCTGCTTTTAAGGTTGAAAAATATTTGCTTCCCTTAAGTAGTGTGTGAGAGAACTTAGCTAACTTCGTATAATTGGGTCTACAAGCCATTTTGCTAACTACTTAAATTAATTTAATATGTCTCAGATATTGCACCCATTTTGGATTTTCTAGGGCGCCCTCAAGAAACTCTCCAGTCATAGGAATATGAGAATTTCGTAGAACAATTAGTATTACCTAAAATTGTTTTTAAACGTGAGACGTTTGGCAAATGGCTTTCTACGTATTTCGTAATCGTTTCTCCATTAGTACAACACACGATCATTTGATAATTTTTTTCTTAGTGGAAAATAAACAGAAAAAAATCACCACACAAACTTATTAACAACAACTAAATAACGCGTTATCGAACTCGGAAACAGGAGTGGTATGAAGAGTCATGTGCTTTGAACGAGTCACCAGATTAGTCAAAGAATTAAGATAGTGGAAATAAATGCAGATTGGGTTACAACTAATTAAAATCACGACTTTCATAACAAAAAAGGATAAGATAAGTTTAGAATTAAAACGGCGAATATATTTGAAGACAAAATACATCATTTCCATAAAACTGTTGAAGTTTGAAGACATTCTGGAAATACGCTCTTTAGTTACCTGAACCCGCATATTTTCATTGTATGTTTCCTAAAAAGCGTATTTTTCTTCGTGGTCAGCGGTATATTGATTGAACGCATTTGAAGCCCAACGCACGATATGGGGCCAGAGCATTTGTAACGAAGCGTTTCTCAGAAAAATGACATTAGAAGCGTTTGTTTATCTCATTGCACAAAACTCGCTCGTGTATCTTTTCACACCCGAATTGACTCAGCCTGTATTTATAAACTGAAAATAATTGAAGTACATTCATTTTAGTGAAAAAACATCTGCTGGCGTACAGATGCTACACATAATGACAAATGAACGTCACATGTCATTGTTATTAGTATTTTGATTAGCTTCCAATAATAAGGGGAGTATTCATTTACAGAACAGCTGTTGTAAATGAAAACGATGGGAAAGTTTCCAGGTGAACCATTTACATTACTATACATCCATCACGCCCACTATGTCTATGTGACAATATGACAGCAAATAACGTTGGGTTGAAATATCAATTCCACTAAATCGAAAGCTGAAGAGGGGCTTTAAATTTTCAGGATTTCAAATTTGTATGTTGCATGATTACTCTGAATGCAAATCATCGCACAAAGGCCACTGATATGTGTATTAATCATGTTATTGTACCAAATACCAATAGAGCACTTGCATTTGGGCATATTTGTGTTTTAGGAATACACCACGATCGCTCGCAATTTAATCAATCTCTCGTGTAATCTCAAATGATTGAAGTTCTCCTGTTATGAGAAAATGCGCTAATAAAAACAAATTTTAACACATGCACTCATATACAACTTGCTTTTGAAGAAATTGGAACTAAATCCTGGAGATGTTAAATATAAAGAAAAGATAGCACGCTATTTTATGCGCCGTTATATTCGCGAACATACTAAATGCATACAACACTGCAAGAACAAAAATACTGCACAAATGTAAACACTAAAAACAGAACTTAGTTTTGTGAATGGCAAACTTCAAATTTGTATTTTTGGCCTTTAAAGTTCAATATTTTTAGCCACAGAAATGTATATGTAAGGCCATTACACAAAAGTCGTGGGTTTCTACTTTAAATCTAAATAAAACAAAGTGGGGTTTGTTACACAATTTATAACTCAAGAACGGCTAGACTAATTTTAATTATCTCTGATTTGTCGGATTCATCTCGTCTAATAATAGCAGAATAATTATTAAAGTGTTGGAAAAATTCACGAAAAAAGAACATAGATCAAAACTAAATATTAATGTCAAATGCAACGCCCAACACTCTGCAGGACGTATGACTCTATATCGTTAAATAAGTCCTAACCGAAGCGTTGTAGAACATAAAAATCTAAAATTTTGAGGTCGGAGGATATAAGAAACGTTTTTCACACCATAATATACAGCATAAGATCATCTTGAACATTCTATTACTTTTTTTATAGTCCGGCGCTTCTCGATTTTACCCCACCTGCTCAGATACTTGCAGAATCTGCAACTATATGTATATGAGAGGGACAATGAGAGTCAGAGACAGTGGCAGACAAGGAGACATACACAGAGCACAAATACCGAGAGAGAGCGAGAGAGAGAGAGAGAGAGAGAGAGAGAGAGACGAAGAGACAAAGATAGATACTAAGAGAGAGGGAGGGAGAGAGAGACAGACAGAGAGTCGGTGAGAGAGTCATTGAGAGAGACGGAGATAGGAAGGGGTAGATGAAGGGCAGAACAGAGTCTAGCGGGTTCCGCTTGTACACCAATATTTTAAAATTCTCGCCCCATTATCAATCTCCAACCCGCGTGAAGGATTCAGAGGTTTTATTTAATTTAATTTTTATTGTAATCTTATTTTTGATAGACATTACAATATTCAGTTTAAATATTAACTTTATAAATATTAACATTGGTCCAGATGAAACAAGTATAAAGAAGTGTTGGCCGGATAATTGCTTAGTAGAGTAACAGAGCATTCGATTTGGAGAATTGTCTGTGTTGATTCAGTAAGGATCGTAGTTCAATTTGTTTAGATTTGGCTTGCTAAGTTTTTACCTGTATATGTTGCATCCTATTGAATCGAGTATCGAACTTTAAGCCCAAGTATTTTATTGTTTTATTAGTTGGTGTCCAATTGATTGTGTCGTTATTTATGAAGAATGGAAGAGGGGTGTGAATGGATTTATTTAGAATATTTTCGCTACAGATTTTGTTGGGTTCAACTTTATTTTCTTGATATTAGCCCAATATGCAAGCAAATTTAAGTGATTCTGAAGCTGTGTTTGAAGGGTTGTCAAAGAGTACCCTGAGATGTGTAGAGTACAGTTATCGGCAATTTAGCGGTGTTTATTTGTGCTGAAGTAGGAATATCTGCAGTGTATATATTGAACAACCTGGGGGAAAGTGGTGAACTTGGTGAACCCCAGTAGTCATTTTCCTTGGATTAGACCAGAAAACTTCGACTGATACTGAAACTTTTCAATTGCTGATGTAATTAAGGATAACAAATACTGCACGAGTCCATTTAGCACTATCCCTGCCAAAAGTTTAAAGATAAAATTTAGAACCGTTTTTGAGAAATTAATTTAGTAACGCGAAAACGACTACAATTTTCAAAAAATGTGCATGACAATAATGAAAGAACTCACTATGGAGAACAAATTTTATCTGAAGGAAACATCTCTATCTTTAATTTTATATTTGTAGAAAGACGCCTGAAAAATTTTGAAATTTGAAATGTTCTAAAATTCAGAGTTCAAACTGAAAATAGAACCTATGGTGCCTTTATAAGTGAATTTTACACTTTTCTTACAAGAAATTTAAAGCAAACATTTGGAGCTGTTTTTGAGAAAATTTTGAAAATATCCGGGGTGCTTCATGTAAAGTACCCCCAAATTTTAATTTTTTTTCAAAATCTCAAAGATTCGACTCGAGTCAGATGAAAAAGGGTTTCTTCAATTTGGAAAAAATCCTACGTATGGTTTAGGCACTAGTGGTGTTCACCGACGGACAGACAGAAAGAGTTTAAAAAACCAACACTTTTTCAGTGTCAGGGGATCCCAAAGCGTGTATTTCCACTGAAATCTGAAAATCGATTTTCCGCAGCATTTCATATCTTCCCCTCAACTAGGTATAATACTCCGTATATACGTACGTACACGGGAAAGTAAAGGGGCTTATTTCAATTAGACGTCAAGAAACCTAATTATTTGGAGGGTTGATTTCATATTTTGCTATGCATCGATATTTTCATAAATACAGCGTGGTTCTAAAACACATCATTTTAATATCAGTTTTTGGTTGATAATATAATTTATTTACTTATTTACAAACTCTTTATAATATAATGGGATGGTTCTGTCAAACTTTAAAACAAATCTTACTCTTAAAAAAGTTAATTTTTTTCTTTTCTAATTTCTAATAACATTGCAATATATAATTATAACATTTGTATTTAAATATAACAATTTTTATTTCGCTTTCACGTACGTACTATAATGATGAGATCATTATTCTCAACATGATTCTTTTCCTTTCACTTGAAGTCAATACCAAACAATAATGACGACATTTAGAGAAAGAAATGTTCCTGTACGTCTACCGACCGGGGCCTGTAAGAACGTCTGCCTACTGCTAAGGGAGCCTAGTTCCTTGCGTTTCTAGTCGCCCTCTTCTTCGCAGAGAGCGCTGGTGGGTGGCGGGGGCGGGGGCGGGGGCGTCGGCAGCAGCTGCACGCCGGAGGGAGTTACGAGCGCCTGCCGCCTCGCCGCGCGCCCTTCACACCGCCCGCCCCCCGCCCGATTGCCCGTAATTGGGGCGGGATTGGACCCGAAACGCATTAGCCCTTCGCTAAGACGCCGCACGCCCCGCTGCCAGCCGCTCACCGCTCGCTCCACCCCGCCCCCGCCCCGCGGCCGCCGTTCCGCTCCCGGCAACGGTCGCGGCGATCTCTCAGACGGCTGCTGCTGTGCTCAAGCCTTCGTGGCATCGTTGGACGGGAGATCCCAGGGTTCGAGTCCCGTCGGTGGCGAGTTTTCGACGCGGGCTACAGAGGTCGAATTCAACCGCTGTCTGGAGGAGATCCCTATAGCGGCTCGCTGCTCTGAGTCTCTCTGTAGCCTCCCGTGTTTTTTTTCGGTCAATACTAGGAGAATGTCAGAGCAGTAATAAGACCTTAATAAACGGACTACGGACCGCGCGCGATCTTTTCGTCCTCGTTCTTGTTATTGTTCTCTCTTCTCCCCGTACCCACACATATTTACATGCTAGCATAAGCACTACTCTACTCGGGAGATTAATCGGACGCACAGAATTGGTTCCGGCTGAACAGTTGCCCGGCGAGGGAGGTACCTGTAGTAAGAAAACTATATTTCTAAGAAAGCAGTTCTCCCCTCTTCTCGTGTCCCTCCTTTCGTGTCGCTTTGCGTATGTCCGGACACCTTTCCCTCTACGACTGCAGGATTCATATAAAGTATATGTCTACACACGGTCGCAGTGTGCTTCACTTGCTCGGATCATTCCCCCACATGAAAGGGTTAAATTGTTCACATGCTCACTCTTTATCGATTTGTCGCCGTGTTATGGCGTGAGATCTCACGATCTTTCTCAGACATATTAATTCGTTATGTATTGTGTAGGTGATATGTATTTGAGATAAAGTCAAAGATTATGCCATTATAACTGGTGTCAATAATGGCATTTAGTGATATTGTACTTTTTAATTTAAAGTAGTGGGTCTAAAGACAAATTGGTTTCTCCTTCTCTGACTTGTCTGAAAAGTATGCAATCAAAACTTTTTCCGATATGGAATGAATGCTGCTTTCCCACACCAATATTTAAAAATGAAATACTCACGTTCATATTTCTTTCTTGATTTGTTGGGTAATAATGTTTCTGTAGCAGCATTTTCTGCAATTTCTATTTCTGAATCAGAATTATATTCACTCATGTCGAAAAGTATAAAACAATTGTGTTTCAATTGTTCTCCTCGTTGAGAACAGTGTCGCCCCTTATATGAGAAAAAATGTGAATACTAAATGAAAGTGTGGGACAAAATTTTCTTGTAAATCTAAAAAAAATATTTTCGAAGTGGATAAAACGGCCTCGATCTAACAGCTTCGTTTGGCAATTTTCCAATTTCGTATTGATATCAGATGATTTTGACACTTATATCGTAAATACCTATTTAAAAAGCCCTTGTGGACGTATTTTAACATGAGACTGATCTCACAGGATCTCATTTGGGGGTGAACTAAGGTGTTACTCTGGGGAAAAGATTGCAGGACTGACGACGACGAACTTGTAACCAGTTGTACACTTGGACTTTTGCATTACTTAAACGTAAAGTCTAATAGAGAATTTTCAGGGTTTACTCAATTGCTTAAAGCATATGCCCGAATGGTTCCCTGCTGGGCACACTGGGTTTAAATGTACAGCTTCTGCCCCCTCTTAGTCTCTCTTCCTTCTTATTCTTTTGAATTTCTTCATTTTCTTCATCTTCATTTATTTCCTTCTGTACATTTTCGTTTTTGATTTTAATATTTCAATATTTTGGCGCATTTTGGAAATTTATGTGACATACTTTCATTCGTGAAATAGTCCTGTTAAATACAACTCTTGCTTTGAAAATATCCAGAAAAATCTCCTCGCTTCGCGAGTCGGGGATTTATCGACAATTTCCAAAGCATTACCTACGATGGTATTACCTATGATAATTTGGATTTATTATTGGAATTTACTATCAACGATTATTCTAAGTCAATTTCATTGATACCCATTTTTTACGAGAAACGCCTCATTTTTTATTTGCTCAGTGACTATTTAAGTACATATTTATTTCGTGAACAGGTATTAAAAATTGTAATATCAGATGGGTTATTATTCATACTGAAACACTACCAAACTATCATATGAAAGTGACTTGCATAGACTTCTATTCACTGAAAGTTTAAAATATAGATGTTAAATTTCCCCATATTTAACTTTTGTTTATAATTCTAAAATTAAATCCACAGCCCTTTCCTCTAACGTCTATTGAATCCAACCATGAAGCGAAATGCCCTGGCAGTACGTTCCTCGTGCGTTATTATAATCGTAGACCTTTCCGGAGCTTGCATGATTAATCCGGTCGACGTACGATATTTCCTGGTTCTGCATTCTACCTTTTGTAGACTGCACCCACTCAGAGGACACGCTTCGCGTACTTCCTTTATTGAAGGCCTGCTCACGTTCGCCTCATCCTTCCCTGCCACCGTCGACAGCCCCGCCGCCGCCTACACCGCTGGCGCGAGCACAGTGGACCGAGCTGACACTAAAAGAGCGCAGAGATGTAATTTTTATTTCCTCAGGGGCGATTTAGGAACATTTTTCTACCATGAACTGGTATTTTAAATGTCATTTTCAGGTGCAATATTATGTATATCTGATCGATATTTTTTATTTTTTCATTTTTTCAAGCAGTTGAAGATAAATTACATGAAAAATAAGAAGTTTAACGGTTTTGACTCAACAGTTGGCTGGTAAACGTTCTTTTCTCGTGAGATGTGTTTGACTTGTATCAATATTTTTATTTTATTCACTAAATGAAGACATTGTAAAAGGTTTCATTTCATTTTTGTTATAAACATAGAATTAGCACATCTTAGCACATTAGGTTTTTCTTTGTCTTAGTAATAATCGTGACAAATTACAATTTAATTTTTATTCATTCGTTACTGTTTAACACCTCCACGGGCATAAATATTTGCAACTTCAAATGTACAGTTTCAATAAACTTTAATTAACACCGCCACCTCGTAATTTACTCATGAACTTATTTCCTTCGAAATATTATTTTGTGGACAGAAGTTTGGCACACGGGTAATATTTTTCAAGAAGAAAATTATCTAAAACCCTTTAAAAATGTTGCAGAAATGCGAAGAAATGAACTATTAGATTATAATTGAACGATAAAAAATATTTTCTTTGACAAAAACTTTTTAAAAAAATTGTACTTTATAAATTTTTACATATTTAAGACGTCTTTTCGATGAAACTGTGTCCAATAATAAAGAAAATAACCAAATGTCTGATTTCTGATAATATTTTTGTGTAATAAATTTTTTTTGATGTTCTTCGATTTTGAAAATCATTCATTAGTTTTTGGAGGCACATTTCATGAAGCTCCTGGGACATTTTCAAAGTGTCCTCAAAAATGGTTCCAAACTGTTCTTTAAATTTGTTATAAGAATAGTGTAAAATACACTTAAAAAGGTAGCATTTTTTCGATTTTCAGAGTGCACTCTAAATTTACGAAAATTACAAAAGTTTGAATTGATTAGGGTCTTCCTACAACTTCAAAATCGAAGATAGAGCTTTTTTGTTCAAATAAAATTTGTTATCCATAATTTGTTCTTTCATTAAGGTCATGCACATTTCTTTGAATATTTTAGTCGTTTTTCTAGAAAAGTTTAATAGAAAACCCGCCGCACGTGAGAAGGTATCCATTCAAAGCAATGCTCTGCTACGAGCCGCGATGTTCGGAAGGGGGCAGCGGAGGCGATGTGTGAGAGGGGGGCCTTAGGGCGCCTTCCCACGTCACTACGGCGCGGGCTTCCGTCAAGCAGCAGAGCCCATCCGCCACCGCCACCGCTGCAGCCACGACCGCACAGCCGCCCGCTGTGGAAAGGGGCAGGGTGTTCTGCAGGGGTGTTCTGCGGTGTTCTGCAGGGGTGGGTTTCACCGACCCTCCGGCGACAAAGGGACGGCACCAGGTTAAACGCAGCGACTGCGGCATAGTGGGAAGGCTACCATTTAAAGCTGTATTCTGCTAGCGGTCGTGCGTACCCCCCCCCC
>BOPP01000009.1:1142768-1183841 GCA_017312745.1 Gryllus bimaculatus | reverse complement strand
CCGGCGACGCTTGGCACAGCAGCGCATGCCCGCTGCACGTGGGAAGGTCTCCATTCAAACCAATGCTCTGCTACGAGCCGCGGCGCTTGGAAGCGGGCAGCCGTGCCGATGTGAGAAGGGGCCCTTAGGGTGACTTCCCACGGCGCGGCCGCGGCGCACTTCCCTCAAGGAGCAGAGCTCTTCCGACGTAGCCACCGCCGGAGCCACGGCCGCACAGCCGCCCGCCGTGGAAGGGGCCCGCCCTCCCGCCGACCCTCCGGCGACGACGAACAAAGGGACCGGAGCAGGTAGAACGCTGCGGCCGCGGCGCAGTGGGAACGCTCCCATTTAAAGCTGTGTTCTGCAAGCGGTGGCGCGTGGCCCCTCCTCCGCTTCGCGTAGCTGGAGTTCGGCGTCGGCTGCCGCAGCAGCCGCCACCCGCTGCACGTGGGAAGGCCTCCATTCAAACCAATGCTCTGCTACGCGCCGCGCTGCTGCGCGCCGCGCTTCAGCCGTGCCGTGGGAAGGGGCCCTTAGGTTTCGCCGACCCTCCTACGACGACGAACAAAGGGACCGCAGCAGGTAAAACGCCGCGACCGGCGGCGCATTGGGAATACTATGCTTTAAAGCTGTGTTCAGCTAGCGGTGGCACGTACGCCCTCCTCCGCTTCTCGTGGCGAGGGTCCGGCGCCGAACGCCCCAGCAGAGCGAGTCCGCCGCACGTGGGAAGATTTCTATTCAAATCAATGCTCTGCTACTAGCCGCAGCGTTTGGAGGGACGTGTGAAGGGGCCCCTACCTTTATTTACTGCATACCCAACCGCCTTCGCTTTCAAATTGTGTGTTTACGCATTAGCACGCCTGCTTTGACAGTTATTTGCTTCCGGTATAAACTTGTGTTACATTGTGTTGGATATCGCAAATTTGCTAGGGCTTTGTAGTTCCGAAGTGAATAGTAACAAGCGGCACCATCTGTCTACTGTTTCACAGGGAATGTGAATCTTGTTAAAGCAAACCATTAAAGACCGTAAGGCTAGACAAATGTTAGCGGAAATGACATCAAGCAACTTGGAAGAACTTGTCACTGGGTGGCAAATCTGTAGAGAGCTTTGCCAAGTATGTTTAAAAAATACAAATGCGTGGTAGCATTTGACTAATTGTTTTCGAGATTAATAACGGTCTCGTATACGTCATATCTGGAGAAAGTAATGCAGCAATATAAGAGATTCTCTCCATACGAGATATTCTCCTTCGGGTCTGGTCGAGTTCAATGATGTTTTAATTTTCTTACTTTATACGAAGCTCGTAAAGTATTTTCGATTTTTTCTGAAACGCGGCTTTAGGTTTTTCTTCAAATTGTTTGGTCGAATAGAAGGTGTTGCGCTACTAAAAGTGGTAAAAGGTCGATTTTCATTGAAGGTTGAAAATTGCAACAGTTCAACTTTGTTGAATCTTTTTGACATCATTGTAGGTAGAGATTGTCTTAATGGTATTAATTTTCCGTTAGCTGGACATTAAATGATGCCATCTGCGTTTTTCAAAATATTAGTAGTTTTGGGATAATTTTTATTGAAATAGTGAAACTTTCCCACATACCCAAACAATATTTTCTCGGAAGCGGCAGCATATTTTTAAAACCGTTTTTGTAAAAATCTAAGAGAAAACAACGATCTCTGACAAAGAAGTGTCATTTTTATTTTAAAAAAGTTTGAATTTCAAATAGTGGAATATATTATTTTTTCGAATTTACGGCGTTTTGTTTGCTGAAACTGTTGTAAAAGATGGCCGATTATTAGAAGACAAATGACAATATTACAGTCATAACATTGTGAAGAATTAATCATTACTGTGTGTTCACCACCTAAAATATGACATGGAGATGATCTTGCATTGCATGGTTATCAACCTCCAGTGGTCTAAGCAGCAATGTTTGCATTAGATGACCTTCAGCAGTTAAAAAGACTAACTAGATTTGTTTTTTGTGAAAAACAATTCCTACAAAAATGAAATGCTTGTACATCACACAAGAGGTATAGTAACTACAAAATTCGAGAATTGGAAAATTCGAGACGATGAATCGAAACAAACTATCGCATACAATATTTGCTGTGGGTAACAAAACGTTAATTTGCCTTTTACAATCCCTTATCGGGTTTTGCTCCTTGCACACTACATAGGTTGTATAAGAAATGTATGTAATGCTGCCCCGAAAAACACTGATTTTGCAGCAGAAAATTTCTATTGAAGAATCCCGATACCGAAAAATCGCATAATTCTTGTTTCTATATGTAATAAATTACTTCGTCTTGTGTAGTCAGAACCCATGTTTTGTAGGTCTTTGATATCGTAAAGTTGGTGTACGGCAAAACGTCTGTCCATCCATCCGGCCGGCCTTCGGTCTACCTATCCATATGTCTGTCCGTCTGTCTGTGTCGATCTGTAAGTTGGCCCGTATGACGTCCGTGTGTCATATAAATTGACATTCAATTTTAGTATTAAAAATAGAATTCATCGCGACTGATTTGTATGTGAGAAGGAAATTTCGTATTTATTCTAAAATGCAACTTTTTTGTATATTATTTGAAAGAATTTTACCGCAGTTACTTCTAAAAAGAAGTAGCTCGATGTGTTTACACAAGGAATGCATTTATTTATGATTCTTGCTCCTGCCTTTGAAGTAAATTGATTACTGTATTGAAAAAGGTGCTGTGTCTAGAAACGTAATGTCACTGTCACGCTCCTTTATTGAATTGAATATAAGTGAGAACTGAATTCTCACGACTTAATGAAAATTGCTTGGTAACGTTGTTTGTAAAAAATGTCATCAAATATTTTCAGCAAACATTGCTTCGTCCGAGTTCACTTCATTACCATTTTTCCGTCGTGATACAAAGCAACGACGCTGTAAGATATACATATGATAATGGGGGTGATTACAATTTTACACAGTTAGTACTAACACATCAGGACTGTGAACTTGTGATAACTAAGGATATTTAACATATTTTTCATTTATGTTATTTCCTTAGGAAGAAAATTGCTTTTTATCAGCGATATGCTTTGGCTCGAGGAAGCGTGGCGATGGTAAGTAAAAGTCCTATATTTACAACTACATTAAAGAGAAAAACTCTTTATTCATTTTCTAAGAATCATTTTGGGCATTCTACAGAAACGCTTGTTAATGACACTACGACTGAACATGGAATCGTCGGCTTTGAAATTTTTTGTTTATGCCTTGCCAGATAATAGTTTTAAAATATTCAATGGAAGTGATTTCTAAGTTCCGTTACACATGTACTACCACCTCAGCAATAATGTTTCGTCTCATATGTCATTATCAGAACTCGTGATATTTCACAGGATTGAGAGAAAATCACGGGGATGTGCTTTCTAAAACGGTTAACGCAATTCTGAAGAATTAGCAATCGTTTGTTAACTTAATGAGTACATGCTTAAACATAATTCATCATTAAGTGTCTCAGAATAAATATTAAATATTCAAGATCATATAGAAAGATCACTTTTTGACGTTTTGCGCATGAACATATAGTGTGAAATTTCACACATTTGCCTCGAATTAGTTGTCAAATCCTTAGAAATTTATATTTGTCATGTCACGTTCTGCACCGAGAGAAATGTTATAGTACATGGTTCTAACATTCTACGCGATCATATTGTTAATTGTTAATTATTCGTGCGGTAAGATTCACCAAACACGATTTAGTTTCTTTCAGTAAATAAGACAATACAAAATCGTAAGTGAGTGAACAAAGAGAATAGTCAGTGGTACTATACTTGTCAATGGTAATACATTTGGTGAGATCTACGTTTCATGTCGTCACACTTACTAAATACTGCTAAGTGTGAGCACGTTTTCAACAGTGGCTATTTCCACCATGAACTGACCAATTCCAATGGTTACAGAGCCCAATGAACTGTGAGAAATCAACACTATATAATTTTATCGCTATATAAATGACGCGGTAGTTTTTATTGATTTTACACAATTGTGCTGTATTCTAAACTAATGGTAGAAGTAACGTCGGTAGCCAAACGACGACAGCGAGCGTTCGTACTGCTCTGCTTGGCTTGGGTCTGTCAGGTAACCAAGTACGAGCCCACGTTGGATGAGTAACCGCTCCGGAACCCCTGTTGCTACCTGCCCGAAGGGATAAAAAGAAAGTATTCCTTTTCACTTTTCTGCTTAATAATGTTAACTGAGCAGCGCTGAGTAACTCATTAAAAGCTAATATTCGTTTAGTTTTTTCACTGAAATGTGTGTAGTATATCTTACTCACTGTCTTATTCAACAACTCGATGTTATCTCCATTAGACGCCATTCGTCACATGATAGGACCTGTTAAGTGAACGTTGCTACACGATATACGTGCATTAGTATGTTTGACTAAACAGCAGTTTTATCAACGTGACTAAGCACTTTGGTCTTCCAAAATATACAATATCATATAGTTAAATTTACTTCGTGATTAATTGTAAGAGCGCTTAACACTTTTCTCACTGTATAAACACTTCTCTCCGTGTGACAAATATATTTCGTTGCCCTGTCGAAAACGATTGCGTGAAAAGTTGCCTTAAAATCAAGAGTAAATGTCACGTGAGTAACCTCCATATATGAATTTTTCACATGATCATTGTCAAAAAGTGTTTATTTTCCACCTCTGAACGTGATCAAGAAGTTTTTAATATTTAATCCCAAACCTGTATTATCTGTACTAGTTGCTTTCCGCGTTGCCTGGGCATTTACTTCTCATCGTATTTACAATCGTCCATTAGACAGGAAAGGGAATTATATTTATGAATAGTGTATATCTACTCCACTGAGCCCTACCCTACCCCGCTCCGTCCTACCGCGCTCCACCCTTCCCCTCCTCACCCTGCCAAGGTCCGTCTCACTCGCCTCACCCTCCTTTACCCGGCCTCACCCCGCCATATTTGCTACAATCGCCGATGTTACAACAATGCAAATGTAATCAGATCTTCATTGTTTTATTGCACTCTTCGTGTATCAATTTTGACGTTCGTTTACTCAGAGACTAATTTTGCAATTGGAATGAACGAAAAATAATGATTAAATTGAAAATTGAATGAGTTTTCATATGCGTTTGATTCATTTTGGTAGATTTCTTTACCCTTTTCCGAGATATTCTCAGAATACTGAAAGAGTATGAACTTACGTTTGCTCTATGGTGTAGTTGAGGGGATGGTGTAGTTTTTACTAAATCTCATGATAACAGTTTCTACCTTCAGATTTCAAAGATGGCATGTTCAAGATGTCATTAAGATGAAAATAAAACTGTAGATTCATATAAAAAAACAACAAATTAACATGGTATTAGAAAATAATGATTTGAAATAGCCCAAATTATGTTCAACACAATACTCTCTCCGAGTGAAAACCCCATCAAAATCAGTTTAGACATTTCGAGAATAGATTGAACAAACATATCGACAGACAAACATGTTGAAAAGAATTGACTGGATTTAAATATCACATAAATAACCACATGAGATTGTTGAATGACAGTTATTTTGAAATAATAGACACATTTTATATGTATAGGTTTTCTTATATTCTCTTTTTAATCGCGTGTAGGGTGTATTTGCAAACTTCCATATACGTTAATTCTGTCTGTTTGAAAAGTCTTGTTTAAGACATAGAAAATTCTTTGATTATCGCAGTGTATTGAATATTATCGGTTTTTAATATCTACTTCAGTCCTGAAGATATTAATATTTTGCTCTTGCGTTACTACAAAGTTTTCTTCCTCGCATAAGAGTGCCAGATAATTGCGTTATTGCAGAAAACGTTGAAAATACATTTGGTGCGAGTTCTAGCCTTCGAAGCCTCACACATCAATGAAACAATAGTATCTGAAAGTTATGGGTTTTCTTTTAGGAATGTTTCGAACTGCACATTTCATTTTCATTATTAATAAGTATTTTTTGAGTAATGATTAATTAAATTTCGTAGTTTTGAAGTGTTTTTTTGCCGATTTGTAATTCTTGTTTTCTGTATTAAGTTCTGTAGTGAATAAAAACGTCGTACTCCCGGCAATTATTTGATGACTTATGTTATTTTATTGAACTAGTTTCAGAATCCTGCAGTTTCTGTAAGATTTTTGATGTCACAAGAGATTGTGTATAATGTTGATATACAAAAAGTATTAAAAATTATTAACGTTGAAATTTCAAATGAAAGACACTAAACAATTGTAAAATGTGCCAACAGGACATATTAATTTTGTTTTCAAGAATTTATTTTCTTTCTTTCTATTTATAGTATACGCCGTTGTATGTGATTCATCTATGGAAACCAACATATATTTTATCAAAACATTAATATACTTTTCTATTTCATATCCACATACATCATTTAAATAGTAGATTATCAGAGACTTGTAATTTAAAAACTATCAATATATTTTCTGCAATGATCGACAACTATCATGTATACACAGGTTTAAACTACATTAAAGATGTTGTCATTGCCAACAATGTTTTTTAATTCAAAAGCAGCTTTCGATGGCTTAGCCATCATCATCAGTTGTCTGCTAGATGGAAGCCACAAAACGACTACGTTTTGTGGCTTCCATCTAGCAGACAACTGATGATGGCTAAGCCATCGAAAGCTGCTATTGCATTAAAAAATATTGTTGGCAATGACAACATCTTTAATAATTTTATGAAAAATGCCAAAGATATCCTACCACAACACCTATATTAAACTACATTACCGCAAATCATTCTGTGGACCGGCACCAACAAGAATGAAACAGTAAGTGACGTACTACATGTTGTCATTGCAAATCGGAATGTGGATTTGAATGTCCCGCAATATCAAAATATCATTCGTCAAATTCCTGAAATTGATTATGCTCATCCAATGGCTTTCAAATGATTAGCTGCTACCACAATAACATCTCATATCGTGGGTCTCGTCAACTAGTGGAATAATTAACTTCAAATACAACTTATAATCGCGAATAAATTGATAGAAATGCCGTGACAGAACGATTGTTCTCTACCCAGCTTAGTAAATGACCATCAATATGTCACTTGGTTAATTCTAGGGGGCGGATTTTAATGAACTATTATTTTGTCTTTTCACTTCAGAACAATGCCTTTTAGAATAGACATAATTTTATGTTATGACGAAAGGAGAGGACCCATTTTTAAATTACTTTTTTTGGTATTTTCGTCAATTTTGACCATAAGTCATTTTTTACTTTTTTCCATAATGCTACTTGATTTTATCGATTGTAATCATTGATATCATTATAATGGTAATTGATTCAAATAATATTTACGAGATATAAAAAATGTTCTCCCTAGAATTCCTGAGTTGCCTATTCGATTTGTTTGCTCAGAAATTGTAATGTTAGCAGAGTATGTAATCTATGACGCCTATTCTTGTCATTGTCGGTGCGGTCAATTTCGCAATAACTAGAGACAGAGATTTCCGGGTTAAGAACAGTCCAAACCAAAGGTCTGCACGTTGAGTACATTTGAACAAAAGGCAGAAGTCCCGATTACATCAGTAACATATCCAACATCTTGAGATGTCAATCTCAACTGGTTTTGTTAAGATTTTTACGTCATTTTTCTTTGCTTTTAGACTATTTTATAACATTTTAAGAGAATTTTGTTGATCATTTTTGGCAATGTTTTAGGTCATAAACATCCGTTTTCGGCATAATTCACATTAGTTGGCTGATGATGCTCATTTCCAGTTTTAATTGTTTACTCGATTGATCCTGCATCCAAGATAAGTGACATATCGTACCTATTTGTCAATGATCAAATATCATGAATATCATTCAGATATATCTCTGCTATTCATTGCTAAATGCTTACATGATAAAACTAGTATTTCTATTCAATTGTTTATTCTGAATACTTCACGAGATACGTTTAAAGC
Organism: Gryllus bimaculatus; assembly: GCA_017312745.1. NCBI lineage: Eukaryota > Metazoa > Arthropoda > Insecta > Orthoptera > Gryllidae > Gryllus > Gryllus bimaculatus. Next base: position 1,175,924 of record BOPP01000009.1, on the reverse strand, counting down.
GTGTTTTGAAGATCTAGTAAGTATTTATCTCGATGTTATTTATGCAGCATCAAACTCTTAACATTTCTTGCAGGCGGTGTGCACAAGCACGTAATAAATTCGCGGAGGTATTGCAAAAGAAAATGAATGTGAACAACACAAAACGCATGATTTTGTCGGAAGTGTGCACTTGTTCTCGAAAAAAAGGTATATTATCAAAACCTTGCCCAATGTTCCCGATCTCTCTATGAAGATTGGAGAAATGACTAGCTAGTGGGAGAGCGTTTGAGAGAGTTGGCAGCTGTGGGGAATAGTTTACTCGGGGCACTACGTACACTATAGTTCTTCTCTCCCATACGTCACGTTCAGCTTTTACTGTCCTTTGTTAAATGTCAAATAAGATTATGTCACTTCCATCCTTCCCCCTATCAAAAATCGAATAGAAACATTTCATGAAATAATGATTAAAAAAAATAAATGCGTTAGATTGAACATTATTATTATTATTATTATTATTATTATTATTATTATTATTATTATTATTATTATTATTATATTTAAAATGTAGGGTTGAAAACCGGACAAAGGTTTTTAGGGGTGAAATAGTCTTTCAATAGGGAAACTCCCGGTTTCGCTATTAATTGATTTCGTCCATTTTGGCAGGCTGGTGCAGCGGTTGGGCGCCGACGATCTGCCGGGAGCCGCGCGGCCGCTTCTGCTGGCCCTTCGTCTCCTGGGGCTGCCGTCAGCCGCCGCCCTCGCCGACGGCAACGCTTCTGGAAGCGGGCCATGGAAAGGGACGTGGACGCGGACGTCCATCGTCTTAGCCGTTCACGTCGCTGCTGTTCTGGCCGTAGTGAGCATCCGTGCGAAGGCAGGAAATAAACGAATAACCTTCACAGACGGCACATTATGTGAATCATGACTATCTGCTCAATGTAAGGCAGGTCCAGGGCTTGGAGTAATTTTTGTTGCTGTGAAAGCACATTATTGAATTTAAGTGATTACTGAAAGGTTTTCTGGAATTTTAATATCATATGTGTTGGAACTTTGAATAAGAATCGACCTATTGCGTTTCTCTTCAATGTGATGTGTCACTCCTATTATTAATGTACAGACAAAACTAAAACGTGTTAGGAAGGGAACGGAGTTGATACTGAGGTAATGAAATTTTAGTATGTAGCTGTTCGACGTCATTTAAGCTACAGTTTTTTTACACGCCGCAGATCTGCGACTTGGGGCACCCGACGCTGTCTCTCTTTTGAAGTACGAAGGATTTTTTCACGCCTAAACATCTACGACTTTATTCGGTTTCCAACCCTATTAAATCCTCCGACAATACTCACTCTAGTCAAATCCCATATTCCCTTAACCGAGGAGAGCCTCAAGTAACGACCCTTACAACACGTATGGTTGCGTAGGCTTCCGCGGCCGGAGTTTAAGTTGGCTGGGCTATCCGAGACGGAGCCCAGCCAACTTACAACACGTATGACTTAATGAAATGCCCTATCGGTAAATATGGGAGCTAAACTTTACCAACAACGCTGGGAGACCATAAGGTGCCAAGTAATAAACTACCATCAGTTTCAGTCCGTTTCGGGGGTAACTAATTGATCTCAAAGTGGTCAGGCATTGCAAACAAAATTCGCACGGTATTAAAGCCGAGGAACTGAATTGGCTGTCGCAGATGGTGTCGGGCGGCTACTTCACCAAGTCGCTGCCCACCTTCTACCTGACGCAGAACCTGGTGTTCGCCGGGCAGGCGACGGCGCTGGCGGCGGCCCTGCTCTGCGCGCCGCGCGTGCGCCGTGCGTTGCGCGACGCGCTGGGCGTCGCGGGCGGCGCCGCGGCGCTGGACGCCGCCCTGCGGCCCCGCCGCGCCCGCCCGCGCCCCTACGCCGCCGCCAGCGTCGTCCTCTACGCCTGCCTGGCCGCCTACCTCGCCCTGCAGACGGTCACCTGCGTGGCGACCCTGGCGCTGTGGATCCCGTTGTCCGGCACCACCTCCTTGCCACGCTCCATGTTGTGCATGGCGTACTACTACGTCATGTTTTTCCACGTTTGGTTGTTCGAGGTGCTGTTTCTCGGATGCGTTCTGTACGTCTGCCAGAAATACGCGTGGCTCAACGCAGCGCTGGAGGATCTTGCGGTAGAAACCACGTCCGGACTCTCGTCTACTGGTCACACATTTCTACCGTTCGTTATCAAGCGTGGGGGCGTGCTGAGCGTGGAAGACGCGGCCGTGCGTGAACTGCGGCGGCTCCGGCGCGCTCACCTGGCGCTGGTGGACGTGGTGGAGAGCGTGGAGCGCGGCTTTGGGCCATTCTTGCTGGCGGTGACGATCGCGTCCTTCGCCGGCACCGTGGAGGGCGCCTATCAGATGCTGACCGTTTGTTCTCACACGCGCCGAGCGCAGAAAGACGAAGAGGTGTTCCGGCAGCTGTTTTTCCACAGCCTGACGTGCTCCGTGAAGAACCTCATTCGCCTGGTGGTGACGAATGTGATCTGCGGGGCAGCGTCGGCGCGCGCCGCTGCGGTGGTGCGGCGGCTGCGGCGGTTTCAGGTGATTTAAAACAAGTATCCTTTCACTTTCGTTTTTATTGAAGTGCCACGGGCTTTAATTTTCTACCGCTCAGCAACAGAGTTTCAGAATGGAAATATACATTTCCTAACTTTTTCCGTAAATTAATTCCTACAGTTAATTTCTAAAAATAGTCGTGGACAATTCAAAGCTTCGGAATATCTAGCCCTGTAAAGTATTTTATAAAAGGTCTTAAATCTGCAGTCTGACCGTGTATTTGAGCCTAAGGGACGTTATAATGTAGACTTATAGGCTAAGAAACTACGTAATTTAATGTATCCCCAATAGACCGATACGTCAATTCAATTTGATAGAGCATTGTGTGCTACTGGACGAAAAGGGAAATTCCAAGTAATGACCCCTTTGAATAGTACATAGCTACGTGTTATATAAAATTATTTATTCGCGTTTTTTTATTTGTATAAGGCACAATACAAAATCGAACCAACAAACTTTGCCAATTTTCCCTAAATATGGAAGATGTACCTAAAAGTAACCAAGTTGCAGTTTGCACCGTAGATGTCTAATAAGCTCCCCAGTTCCAAAGTCCACAAGAGAAATCAACTTCGCCGCACTGTCCATTAACACAACACTTCAATAACTCGCAGCTCGGCACTCATACTCTCCAAAGAACACACTGAATTTTGTTTTGCGACGTCTCTCCTTTATATCCCGTCGAACGGTGGCTTGCTTGCCAGCGCGGTGCCGTCGGAGGCGGCAGCGTAAGGGCAGTACCTTCGGCGTTGGCACTTGCCGAGCCGTGAAGACCGATTCTGACTCGCCTCTGGCGCGTTCTCTCTGCCGGTGACAGAAAGAGACTCTGCCCAGCTGTGTCGCGGTTTCCTCGCAGCGCGACATTTAAACGATCATGTGCACTCACGAGAGGATTGCTGCAAAACTGACAAACCTCCGTCATTTCATCACTTTTAGAGAATTCGAACCATATGGAAGCACATTTTTGGATTTTTTCGATTTTCCGGCATATCGTTGTTGATGATGGACAACCTCGTATGTGACGGAGTTGGTGATTTATACATTTTGGGGACAATGATTAAAAATTTGCTTGTCCTTTAGTTTGATAAGTTGATAAAAATGTCCAAGGAAATCAAGAAATTTTGTTTTTTAAATAGAAAATTAAAAAATATCTTCTGAGACCTTCACAATTTGTTGATAATACAATATGTCGTACGTGGCAAGAGACACATGAAAGATTTTCTTAAGGTGCTTTCAGAAAATCATTACAATAAATATATAATACTATTATGTAGGAAGTACCTAAATGCAGACAACTGTACATTATTAATATCAAACAGCATTTTTCCTTCATCCTGCAAGATTTTGTTTTTTTCATATAGGTGGTTGTCTCTCATCAATGGCGATGCATATATTTGTTTATATTATTATTATTATTATTATTATTATATAAATTGCATTTTAGTTGTATTATCTTATTCATGTAATTATCTGCCACCGGGTTATACCCATTTGCAAATCAAATAAATTTATCTTATCTTATAGTAATTTTCGGTTTTAACAGTGTTTCTACAGTTCATACTTCTGTGTGATGAAACCGCGTGGTTAGAGCTATATTCAAACAGAACATTTTACCGCATGCGCAGTGGAAGTTGTTCCCTTCGCGAACGTGTTAAAATGCCGCTCCGGCGCAGGTGCGGGTGTCGCCGCTGGAGGCGTGGGCGGCGGAGCCGGCGTCGCTGTGCCGGGAGCTGGAGCGCTTCGCGGCGGAGGCGGCCGCCCACCCGCTCGCCCTCAGCGCGTGGGGGCTGTTCGCCCTGGACCTGCGCCTGCTCGCCTCGCTCGCCGCCGCCGCCGCCACCTACCTCATCGTCCTCCTGCAGGCCCCCTGACTGGCAGGGAGAGCGGGAATGGCTACCGCATTTTCTTGCCACCCCTGCTTTGCTTTCCGGCCAAAAGTTGCAGTTTAGGGTGGACATAGCGAAAGATCGCGTGTAACGACTACCGCATTTTATTGCCACATCTGCGATGCGTTTCGCTTCCCTGCCAAAAGCAGCAGTTTGTGGTGGACGTAGCGAGCTCTCGGTAGGTTTTCTTAAGTTTGCGTAGGCCGGAGTTTGTGTTATCCAGGCTATCCGGGACTGACTGGCAAGGCGAGCGGGAATGGCTACCGCATTTTCTTGCCACCTCTTCGACGCGTTTCGCTCCCAACGTTGCAATTTAGGGTGGACACAGCGAATGATTGCCGCGTAATGGCTACCGCATTTTCTTGCCACCTCTGCGACGAGTTTCGCTTCCAAAAGTTGCAGTTTAGGGTGGACATTGCGAAAGATCGCCGTGTAATGACTACCGCATTTTATTGCCACATCAGCGACGCGTTTTGCTTCCCAGCCAAAAGCTGCAGTTTGTGGTGGACATAGCGAGCTCTCGGTAGGTTTTCTTAAGTTTGTGTAGGCCGGAGTTTGTGTTATCTAGGCTATCCGGGACAAGCCGCGACACTGACATGATGGCTAACGTACTGCCGGCAGTACGCTTTGAGGAAGGCCACAATACGCTGGCCGAAACGTTAGCCACCATGTCAGTGACGCGGCTCGTCCCGGATCACCTAAATAACAGTTTTTTAAAGATTCTCCCCTTTTGCTGCATCTCATTTCTTCATTTATTCATAGTGGATCGGGTTATACTTCGCTTTGGAATGGATTACGCATCACACACTAATGGTCACGTGGCGGTTAATCACATTTTACACTACGCCGTGAAAAAATTCTAACTCACGAAAGAAGTTCTCGCCAGGACGCGTTTGTTCTAAATCCTGGTTTTGACATGGTTGTCAAGTATCCTAGTGTTGAGACTTTCTCTCTCAAATTTTGGTATGTGTTCGCAATGAAACTGTCTTGGAGAAATTTGAATTCCTTGTCCGAGATTCAATTAATAATTCCGGTCGATATTTCACAATCGCAGGGACAGTATGCAGTGAAGGCGTGCTTAATTTTTGACTTGGCGGCGGTTTGCGCAGAGTTCAGGGGCGCTTGATACGCGATAAATGTCCACAACACTCCCACAAATCCGGTTTAATTCACACCACTCTTCAAACAATCTCATTACGAATAAAAACAAAGTGTGAACATTTCAGTGAAATCGAGCGAGTATTTTTTGCATCTATGTGTGATGCACATACACACATTCTCTTTTATTTATATACAGACTATTTATCTCGTCACCGTCATTATTTCTATCTAGTCATTAGACCATCTCTCGTGGGTTTCGTAAACCTGAGTATTTGAAGAATCCATCAGTCCTACTCAAGTTACTTCGCCAACACCTGGAGTCCGATCAACATTTTAAATGGATTGACAGCTACTGCAAAGGAAAGGAGGTTTCATGATAGAATTAGAAGCGTTTTTTTGATGATGTAACAACAAGTGAAAACTCTGCTGCGTGATTCAGTGGTTTTAAAATTCTTCCGGCGTAACACACCTATCGTATTATTCTAAGATGACCTCTGAGGTACGGTCGGAGTATTCGTTTTTTCGTTTCTTTGATAGGTGCCTGTTTTGCGTTGCCGCTCTACTGTTCGAGATGTATTAGTAGTTAACAATCGGATTAGGCGAGAAATTAAGTGCTGTATGCTCATGGCACGTTAGAAAATGTTATTTCTCCTCCTCTTTAGTTTAATGAAAAACACATTTGTAATGAGTAGAAGGAAGTGCCACTAATTTCTAGTGTTCTATTAGAACAGTAAACGTGATTGGCAGTCTTAGATTCCATAGGTTATGTAAAACAGCAGCATTTTAAACGTATTCATTTTAAACGTATTTTTTTCTGCATCAATTGTGCTCCAAGTTCTTTTTGTGGACTGGAGGAGTTTTGTGATGAGATCTAGGATATCTCGGGGGAGCAGGCACGAGCGAGTACACACCCACACACAAATCCATTTATCTATTTACACATTCATCAAGGTTAACAATTCATTTTTCTCAGGACCGGATCAAAACGAATTTTACCACCACAACGTCGGTCTAACGTTTTTGGACTAATTCCAATACTTTTCCTCTGAACAGCAAAGTCGCGTAGGAAAATCTCCGGAGGTTTGATCCACTTTTTTGTTAAAAATTTTTTTCTCTAATTCTTTTCATCATAGGTGTTTGTTCAGTAATGTAAAATCAGGTTATGTAATTGTTCTATTTATTAAAATATTTTTATATATAATAAATATTTGTATATAATAAAATATTTATATAGAATAAAATAAATGGTAAGTTATACATTTATAATGCAATCGTGAGGAAGTTCTACTTGACTAGAAATGTAAAACAATATAGAAGGTTTTAAAGTGGAAGGTATAAAGAAGGGAAAAATGTCCAAAGAAGTTAAGAAAAGAAAGGTGAGGAACTACAGAATAAAGAGTCAGCCACTCATGAATAGAAAAAGGAAATGAAGGAAAAAATAGAGTAAAATTATCCGGCAGAGAATTAGGAAGAAGAGGATCAGAAAGTGGGAACAAGTGCGGTTGAGGGTCAGTCGAGGGCGAAGAGTGATGGCCAGGAGGGATAGCGTGACGAGACGGAGGATAGACGAGGTGGCAGATGGGTTACGGATTTACAGGGGTTGCCCCGCTTGGGTGCAGCGGAGCTCTCTGCTGCATATTTGACAAACCCCGTCGGTGCGGCGGCCCTGGGACGCCGAGGGGCCTGCGAGGCGGCGAGAGCTGGTGCGAGGTGGCAACAAGGGCAGTGGCGATGGGAGGTGGGGTGAGGGAGAACACAAGAGGACTGCGATGAGGACGGAGTTGGGTGGCGGTGTGAGAGACGGTGAGGGAGGCGGTGAGAGAGGCGGGGATGGTGGGGGTGAGGGTTGGGGGGAGGAGTGCCGGTAAGGGCGCGCGGGGAGGGCGGTGGTGAAGGTGCGGGAAGGAGGCAGTTTCGCGTAGACAGGAGAGTGGTAGTGAGGTGGGGAGGAAGGTGCGGTGCAGGTGATTGTGGGGGATGGGGGGAGGAAGGTGCGGGGTGATGTGGTGGGTGGGGGGAGGAAGTGGCCGAGTGAGGGTGAGAAGGTGTGGCTGGCGTTAAAGGTCGGCAATGGCGGTGGAGGTGAGGGCGGCTGTGTGGCGACGAGAGCGATGACGACAGCTGGGCCGGCCTCGGCAGCGGCGCAGCGACCAGACCAGTATCAGCGGCTGCGGGGGCTTTATGGGTGGCGGAGTGAACGGTGGAGAGGGCGATGAGCAAGGCGGTGGTAGTGCTGACAGCCAGGGAAACAACGTAGGTGTGGCGTGGGCGGCTGCGGTTGTCAGGAGCAACGGCGGTGGCTGCCGCGGGAGCGTGGGCGGCAGTGGTGGCGGCGGCGGCGGCGGCAGCGAGCACGGAAAGCGCAGGCAGCGATGTAATCCGCGCGCTTCCATCCGAAATGGCGGCGAGCACTTAGCAGGCGCAGCGCGGCTGAGCCGCTGCCCCGCCCGAGTTATATGACAAATGTATGCGCGGCGCTGTGTGTACTCGGGCCCGCTGTGTTAGTGCGTAAATGGGTGAACGCCATAATGGGTGTATGTCGCCGGCGCGTTATGTAATGAAATGCAAGTTACGGCTACGATATTTCAGCGGCAATGAACGCCGGACTTTGTACTGTAAGCATTGACGGCACTGTCAGGGATGAGAAATGTTTGGATGTTGAAAATCAAATAGAATATAACATACGGTCGTTGAAGGTTATCTGCTCATGTTTGCTTTTTGCCTGTAGATGTTTCATGGCAAGAGGATGAAATTTCGTCTTGATTAAACCAATGAAGTAATATATCTGTGAAAGACGAACATATCTTTATATTTGCATTGCATTTTTATTTGAAATTTGCTGTGACTAATGGTTAAAACAACACTTTATTCTTTATTATGTTTCCAGTTCAGCAGTTACCTGCTCTCTATCAGATCCTAGGGTTTAAGTCTCGACGGTGGCGGATTTTTTACACTAGTTATTTAGGTGAGAGGTATTTAATCATTGCGTGAAGGAGAATTACACAAGTATTTACTGGGAGTTTTCATCCGTGATTCTCAAGTTCTTTCAGTGAATATCAGGCGAATTCTGAAGAAATTGTCAAATAAACAGGTCACTAATAGTGCATGATTATTCCTTGTGTCTTCTTTTACTCTTATACTTACACGCACTACTTTACCATACATTTCTGAAGACCAGTCGGGAGCTTAGAGCTTGTCCAGTCTGGGGATACATCTGGAGGAAGAAACCCCCTGAAGGGTGACGTGCTGGTTGGCGCGGGATATCACGTTCAGGCAAGGGAAGATCATCGGTACCTCACCACGCTCTACAGTTACGGGATAATACTGACTAATTGTCGCGGCCAGAATCTATGAAGTCTCACTCATTCACTTGTTTACATTCATTAATTCTAAGTGCATTGTAATTTTAATGTAATTTCAATGCAAATGTGAAAGTTATGTACACACCGAGAAATAAATGCTTTGAAAACTTTAAAGCTTTCGTGAAGGAAGTCTCAACGATCTTCTTCCACAGCTTTCATATAACACAGTTGACGCAGCATGTTACTCGACATCTTCTTAAAAAAGAAAACTTGACAATATACAGTAAAAATCTACCATCACAAGTTGGAGACGTTCATGAAATAAAGATTTTATTACATCTGCAGTGGGATGAGAATACTTACGATTTTAGAGCTCCTACAACACAGAATAATTTGATGATTGCCTGATTGATCTGCTTGGTTCAAACATTTTCATCAATTCTCTCCGAGTCATTACTTTTAGAAGCTTCATGGATACTTTGCTCATCACCTTTTGAATTTTAAGTCTCTCACATACCACGCAGTTTACATTCAACATACAAATATTTCTATTAAAATGTTCGGAAATGTCGTAACGTGTTATTCCTTAAAAAAGGAAAAAAATAACAATGCATGCCAAGTAATTTTGATGTCATTTAATAATATATTTTTATTCAAAATATAATAAAAATTTAATGGTTCAACGTGGTAACTAGACGGAACATTATAACAAAGTTAGGCCCGTAGGTTTCTCGAAATAATGATGAACAATGAACTCCCAACGTCATACACTACATATTTCTTGCCCTCTCAACTGGAGAAGCTCATGAAATCCGCATTTTATCGTCCCCCCGGGGGGGTGGGGTGGAGGAGAGCACCCGCGATTTCCGGGCCGCAGTCGACGTGGTTCTTGGCGCAGTCTTCAGCGTCTGCGGAGAGAGACGAGACGGAGGAAGCGCGTGTTACGACCTGCGGCGCCGAGGAGGGGGAAGCACCGTGTCGATCGTAAAAACAAAAAAAACGTCGACTGCCGTACTTCTTCGCGTGCTCCTCAAACTTCATACGCAGAGGTCGTAAAGCTGCTAATCGTACGACGTTGGCTGCGCCGGGCCAGGCCGGGCCGGGCCAGTCCCTCGCCTTGTCGCAGTGCGCTGCGTGCGGGATTCCGAGCCAGGTCCTCCCACGATGCGGTTGCTCCAATAATTGATTGCGGAGTACTTTTAGAATATTTGTTTTTTGGTGAGATGTTTTTTCATTTCAAATACCTGAATAAATGGTATTCTCTCTATAAGCATTATTTTTAATATATTAGCAGCCTATTGTTGAAAATACCTTTTGTTGAAATACTAGCTAAACCATAGAGAAAATTTCGTATATTTTAAATCCATGGATGTATTGTGTTGGCCTGGAATGAGTTTCTTTACTCACATTGCCCCTATATATGCCTCTGCGAGTGTTTTAACTTACAAAAATGATGTGTTATAAACTTGTATTTGATATTGACCGTGTGCGTTTTTGCGTTAAATGTGGTAATTACCATTACTGCCGCCAGCAGTTCAGTTCTTCACTCTTCGAGATATTAATTTTTCTACATTATGCTAATTGTACTTGAGAATAAATGTGTATGTATTTTATTAAATATAAGCTTTGATATAAATTCTAAATACATTTGAAAGATTTTAGAACAAATAGTAATATGCTATTGAATGACGAGAAAAAAACACAGTCAAAACTAATTAGTAGAGCACAGCTAATAATAAACTATAATTTACTTGCGTCGCATGTTTCAAATAGCAGGAATCGCATTAGCAATTTGAGCGATTGGTAAAATTAATTTACACAGAATATTTTATTATTAAAATTTTGCAGAAACCCTTCAAAGTGGTTTCATATCCATGAGACCATTGATTAATGATTTCATCTATTTGTATATCCATTTTCCAATTAATCATTATTTAAAAAATCAAGTCAACCCACATTTAAAAAATAATAATATTATTTAGTTGTCTTCCTTGCTAAAGGTTACTTGTATGGCAGTACCATTCTTTTAATATAGCAGTAACTATGATGATTGCAAAAACAATTAAATAAATTAGTAAATGAACTGTGATGGGGTTAAAGATACATGTCAGCAAGAATTCAGCGGTATATGCAGAACAAAGAAACAGCACGAGGAACGTGAATATTATTGGCTCATTAGGAACCACAAACTTCTAGCAAAGGATTTGAAGCAAATTTGTTGTTGTAATGTTTTTAACATTCAACCTAGTATTAAGACATTCATGCCCAGGAAACCGGTAAAGGCTAACATGTTTGTTGACATTACAATGTATCATGCATTTTCATATGGAATCTTTCATTGTTATCAGCCCACATGAGCATACCCTGCATGCTAATACCACCTGTATGTTTTGCGTCGTTACTAACCATATTACTTTTGTTAACAGCAAATCACAAAATAACACAATCTACTGACGTCATATTAAACCTATGTTTTAACACTCACACATCGAAACGCAAATGAACGGAAACTAGTACTTTTGTTTGCTGAGAAGTGTTACTTTGTCGTAGACATATTGGGGGGACATGAATCAACATGGTTAACGTCTCACGTACAGTGAATGATTTTGAAGACTTGCAAGTTTTAAAAGAATCCAAGAGATCATACTAAGTAACTGGAAACTCGTTCCCAACTGTATTTGACATGCTCGTATCAATGGAATTTGAAGACAACATTTCATTCGCAGACCCAAGACTCACTTTCTGTACCAGTTACGTAATACTTTGTATTTGTAATTTGCCATTATATGTCCTGTAAAGGACAATTGGCCACGGGGACGATAGATCCCGAAGATCCCAGTCAGTCACCCAACCAGGAACCCGCGATGCTGCGAATTTGCTTAAACTTCGTGACTTCACATACTTCACGAATTCGGCGAGTGACACAGGTTTTCCGGCCGTAGCTTCCAGTAGAAACCATCCCAGCATTCGCCTGGATGTCCAAGAAAAACCACGAATGTGTCTGGATGGCCGGCACAGGTATTGAACCGGGAACTCTCGAATTCGAAGTCAGGGCGCTACGCTCTGAGCCACTTCGTTCAGTTAATAATATGTTTACGATATAATTTTATATAACATTTTTGTTGACGTTAAAATATATCATGCATTTTTCTACGGAAGCTTTCATTGTTATCAGCCCATTTTTTTGTCAATGAGCTGATAAGAAATTGAATATTAATTGCATGCTTGAAATAAGTCGTTTGTGGTTTGAGTCCCCGTTAAATACCATTCACTCCTCATTTTACTTTCGTCAGAAGGCTTTGGTATCCTTAACATATCAACGACAATCAGCACTAATCATTTTCAGGTTACTACAGAACGAAAAAAAATAATTATCTGATGTTTGTAAAATATAATAATTGAAACATTCCAAAGATGGTTACTATGGTTCCCGAAGGTTTTAATAATAATAATAATAATAATAATAATAATAATAATAATAATAATAATAATAATAATAATATTAAAAATGAATAACCGAGTTTTGCCAGTCGTTATTTTCATTTCGCCGCGAGATGCTTGAAAAAGGCGCGCGGGCTCACCTGAGGGATGCGAAAGAGGCGGAGGAGGTTGGCCACCTGGATGGAGGTGACGGAGGACGCCGCGCCCACCACCCCCGAGATGACCTTCCGCACCTGCGTCTTGTTGCAGTGGTACTCGGCGTCGTCGATGTTGCTGATGGAGCCTGCAGCAAACAAACAAACAAAAGAGACAATCAATATGCGCAAATGATTCATACGGGCGTAACTACGCTGAAGCATATTGGTGGGTAGTCGTTTTTGTGGCTTCCATACCGCAGAAAACCGATGACGATGGCTAAGCCATCGAAAGCTGCGATTGTAATAAACAATATTGTTGGCAATGAGGACTCATAATTATTTCATTTCGCTGAAGCAACTGCGAACCTCGCACCCCATAATCGAAGTATCACTAATCTTCAATATTTTATTGAAAATGTTGTGAAAGACGTTGAAAGGCTGAAAGTGATGAAATGTTAAAAATGATTGCGAAAGAAGTATTTTGTGGTAAATGGTAAAACGGTAAAATTGAAACAAATTACACGTCAAACGAGAATTTCATTAACGTTATTCATTGTTTGCAATTGCATGCGAGATAATTATTTCCAAAAAACAAAGAGGAGAGGATTGGTCGGCCAGTGGATGAGTGAGGGCGATTCACAGCGCGTCCGCAGCGTTGTTTGCGCACTTGATATTCAGTTGGGCGGCTTCACCGACGCCCACTGCCCGAGCTCGCATTTTGAAAATGAATTCGCAAAATTATCGTCAGTAAACTATACAACGTGAAACGGACACAGAACAAATACATGAAACAGGTGCAGAATAAATACATGAAACACGTGCGTTGTTTATTATTTTTACATGATACAGTGCTCGTTCCGTACCGCTTAGTTCACGGACGAAATTATTACAAACACAATTTCAGAATAGGATCTCGATGGACAGAATATTGATGATGAGAATGAAGAATGATGACTTCTCTGGTTAAATGGTTAAATCAAATTTTATATTTTGTGTACCTACATAAATTATATTAAAGATTCCGGGATTCACATTCAGCAATTGCAGTTATATCCCCTGTATATTCTGCAGCGGGACCTCTAGAACTATTGTCTTTGATCATTCGTAAACTACTTGAAATAATGTTACATAAATATATGATAGATAATAATGTGGAATAGTAGAATGTTTTATTTTTGTCGACTAACTGTTGTAAGAAGATGAATTCATTGTCTAAGTGAGATATGCCTTTGATTATAAGATACAGACGATACATCTGAATAAGATTGCAACTCTAAGTTTAAATAAAACGCTTCCATAAACACGGAAACACATTTTATTATTAAAAATTAGTTAAAATATATAACATAATGTTAACAGAGGAGACGAGAAATGATTGTCTTCTAATTAGTATTTTTCATACTGTGGTTTCCTTCACATATTAACGACAATCAACACAAATCATTTTTATGTTACACAAGTTTATTATCTTAGAACGACGACGTTTCGCGACCCAATTGGCTGCGAGATATACTCTTATTACAAATATTTATTTATTAAATATATACAAATAATATGTTGGAAAATTAAATTGTGTAATAAAGTAAAAAATAATAAGTATGATGTAACAAAAAAATCAAATGGTATGAAACATTTTTAAATTCTGTAAGTAAAAGGCACAGGTCTTACCTGAGAAAAATTAAGGAGAATAACTTAGACACATAAAAAACACACTTAATTACTAACTTATACACATTTAAAAATATTTGGGGATAATAAAATAAAATAAAAATTACATTAAATGAATCCATTTGAGTCTCAACCTACACATCGAAAGTCAAATGATAATAAAAACCGTCTAGTGGAGGAGTGGTAAGTTAAGAAAGGGGAAAGTAGTCACGCAGAGAAAGGAATATACATGTAACCTAAAAATATATATGCCTAATACCTAATATATACCTTATGTAACCTAAAAATGATTTGTGCTGATTGTCGTTAATATGTGAAGGATACCACACTACGAAAAATATAAATTATCTAATATTTTTAAAATATAATAATTGAAACATTCCAAAGATTACTATGGTTCCCGAAGGAAAGGATATCAGATATCCAAAAGAAAATAATCGAAACAGAAATCTTGTCTTTAATTGCTTTTAACTCATCATTCAGTATAAATAATAAAGAGTTTGTGAAAAAAAGTCTTCTGATGAAAGGAAAAAGTTGGAATCGATAGTATTTAACAACAAACCACAAACTTCTTACTTCAAGCATGTAATTAATATTCAATTTTTAATGCCGCTGTTGACACAAAACTACCCATAATAACGCGTTACATTTTTGTCAATTTTGACAAAGACAGTTTTTAAGCAAAACATAATATAATAACAGATTAGTTCACGTCAACATATAAATCTTTTCTTTAAATGCCAACAAAATACAAATTTTTCTAAAATGCCCACCAAACGCTAACTCCCTGTGATGTCAGTGGTTTGCTTTGTATTCCTGAATTGATTCGCCTACTCTTGTTTGATAAATCTTGACGCAGAAAATCCGCTGTGAAATGTAGCGAGAGGATTTTGTTCTTGACGGGATGACAGGACAAATATCGGCTCAAACAAGTAGTACACGCCTGAGCTTAGGCAGAAAGAAACCCATTTGTCCACAAAACGATTTTTCAGACTTTCACATGAAAATATTTTCTTACTGAATAAATATTGCAGAAATGTTTCTCTTAAAGTTCGACGCTCCTTTAAATCATTAAAAAAAAAAAAACAAAAAAAAAAAACTGAGTAAAACATATTACAATGCGCCAAGTAAAACCTTCCTAATTAGAATTAGTTAAGATAATACATTTTAGATACAATTAAAATATTTTTTAACTATTGACTTAGCCTGCACTTTTACAAATATTCTAATTTGAACCGTTATCCAAATTAATAATCCTAAATGCAATTAATTATAATACATTTGGTTTTGTGAAGTGATATTTCTTGTCAATTCATTTGAGAGGGTAAATGGATAAGTAAAAGGAACTCTATGTTAATTTATACTTAGAGTGCGTGGCGAATATAGACAAATTACGCTATTCATAATATTATTAGGAAACAAATTGTAGTAGAGCAAATTCGGGAAAATGATATTATTTAAATATCATTGATTGCTGTATTTGTCTGACATTTCTGTTGAAAATACTTAAGACGTACTTGTACATGAGGATGATTTCAATTAACTCTGTTTGAAGTGTGTGGAATTACCAAACTTTAATACGACTGGGATACTATTTTACGTGAACCAACACTATCATAAGTTGCAGATTGCATTGAGACACGTGGGATGGGGAGAATATGAGAAAGCGGGCGGGGGAGAGAGCCGTGGCAAAGCTCAATGTAAATTTTCGCATAATTTTTTAATCATTTCTTGGTTCATAATTATAGTCAATTTTTAAAGTATTATTTACGTTTAAAAATGTTAATTTTTATAAAATGCCGAGAATGATAAACTATTTCGTCCGTTCACAGAAGCAGCCAAATTATTAGACTAATTTTTTCCGACAATGAATTATAATGAGTCCTGAGAAGCGCCTGACAAACGTAACTGTTTGAAGTATAATGATTGTGAATGTTATCGGAAATGTATTCATAGATAATGGTACATACAATGAGGCACGACCAATACTTAGAGGCAATAAAGAACCGTGGCTTCCCTCACATAAATGAGTTGTTTGAAAAAAACAAAAAACAAGTTTCCTTTGGGGAATTTCCTCCAGATATCAGCATACAGATGGGCATCGACCAAACCGAAAAGATCTCTAAGCTCCAGACCGATTTATCGATAAGTGTGGCGATGAAGAGCTTTTTAGTGTAAGTGTATGTTTATAAAGGTAGAGAATAGAACAAGGAAGGGGAAGGAAAGATAGCGCCCAATCCACGGCCCATTTGTTAAGGCTCCCATCCGGCATTCGACGGTACTGATCGGAGAAACCAAGGAGAAGTATCGATCAGAGGAGGAGGCCGCAAGAAATCTCCTTCAAACAGCGGCTGAACTCGACCCAGCCGTCTAGCTACTGTCAAAACTTCTGCCACCGTCGGGACTCAAACCCTAGGACCTTTCGGTAAGAGGCACTGCAATGGCATTAATCGTTGCCATGAGCCATCTAAGCCGGTAAATTGAAATTAATATTGCTTTTGGCGCAGTACCTCTCCACCGACTTATACAAAAGCCTGTCATGGTCTATTTATAAGATATCTGGTCAGGATGGTTGTACAGTCAGCGTCAATGCTGGATCTCAGCTAAACTCAGCCGGCAAGTACTATGTATAAAGACTGACATATTTATACTTTTTACAAACACTATTTTTCACGAAGAAAATGGTGCAGTAGCGTTTCTTAATTAAGTTAATATGCTTTGTTTCTAATAATGTTAATTGTTTTAAATTCTCAATACTCTTTGGTTATCATCTCATACAAGTTTCAAGACAACTATCTAATTATTATATATTCTTGTGGCTGTATCTCCAGAACAGAAATCTTCATCAAAAAGAGAGTGAACTGCACTGAAACTCGTGCTCGCCCAAAGGGGGAGGATTTCACAAACTTGGACGTGACAGCCATATAATGTTCGGCGAGGCCCAACACGTTCATAGCGGGTTGCGGATATGCAATGAGTCGCATGCGGAGGGGAGAGAGACCTGTGTTAGACGCGGGGGGGGGAGGGAGTGACGCAATGTCAAATCGGGCTAGTGGATTTGGCGCGGGCGGGGGCGGGGGTGGGGGTGGGGAGGCGCGGATGGCGTTTGCCGAGCATTGGCCGCGCAAACAGCCTCGTTCCGAGCGTCCAAACACATCCACCTCTCATTTCCATGAAGCCGTGGGAGCGCGCTTCGAAATCCGAGCGGGGGCGTGCGGAGACGCCCGCCCGCCCGACCGCCCACTCGGACCGCCCGCTCGCAGCGGGATTCGAACATCGATACTGCCGGTCGCGTAGCACACTGTTCCTGAATCAACGAAAGGACGAGCGTAAACGAGGTTATCCATCGATTGGGTTTCATAAACACGCCTGCTTGAGGGATGACACTACATAAAGTTTACCAAATTCCTTTAGATTTACAATTTCTTTAGTTTAACAGCTTAGCCGTCGTGAAAGTAGTGTGAATGCGTAGCATACAGACAATTTTACATCTCTTAATGTTATTAGTCAGCAACTATACAGATTTTTAAAAAAATGAGTGCATGCCAATATTTAAAGATTTACAATTGAATAAAGTTACGCAGAAAAATCTAAGCCTCAATAATCAATATGGTTGAAACATGACATGGAAAGTTGGGACTATTTTAAACTTTTGAGCAGCTAGGCAGCATGAAAAAAACGTGCCGCATGTGTCTGCAGGAAATTTCTACAATAAGGAGAAGAGGAAAGGAATAGATGAAAGAGATGAGGAAGGAGATGAAGATTATAACTTAGCATGTAAATTATAGCAATCATAGAATACAAATTGATGCTTGTAGTAATTAAACCTATTGAAAACTAACTTACATGAAGTTCGTTATTTCACTGTTCTTAAAACGTAAATTGAATTTGTGAAATAGTCTTACTAAATACCACTCGTGCTTTGAAAGATGATTACTGGTGCTCAAATACAGCACATTCACTCTTCATTTCGCATCTCATGAAATATGGATAATTTCCGAATTAATCGTGGTATTATATATATGAAAATTAGTAAAAACTTTTGGTTGAAAACTGTATGTCATAATAAAACAATTTCTTTGATTCCTGAACGAAGATTAAAAAGGTATCTAAGTCTTCTAATATTTCCTGTTTTTAGTAAAATATTGATATTAACTATAAAAAGGTCTGCTCTTGAAAAGATGATTAACAAAACGGTAGACGTTCGCATAGCAAGTATTTTTGGTCAAGTAATTTTTATTTTATTATACTTCCTGAGAGGAAAAGAGAAAATGTAAAGATTGCATGTCATATTTCGTACACTAAGAAGCAGAAAGAGTATAATAAATAACTCCAAAAATCTATTGTATAATAGTAAAGAAAAAGGTTTTTAAAATTATTAGATTATCATTACATAGTTGAAAAGACGAAAAAGTCGAGTTTTGAATGTCACAACGTAAATCAAAATGCATTGTATTAGAGAATTTGAAAATTGCATTCCTGTTGGAAATACAGTATCATATAGTGCTCTGTAGCAGCAAAAAGTGCTCATTTATTGGCCTCCACATCAAGCATTACAGGAACTATTTTTTTCTAAGGCCTTAAAGCGCACATCTAGTCTTGATAATGAAGAAGTCCACCTGAGCTGGGCTATGATCCGTGGTACCCTAAAGGGACTGGAGGATGTTGAGTTAACCAAAAATATGGTTTTTGATTTTTTCTTGTTTTAGTCAGAATTTTTATTAGTAGCGCGTTTAATAATACTGCTACTCATGAAGGTTTGTGCATTAGAAAAAATATTGCTTCTTAAAAGAAAATTTTATTCAAAATAATTTTAGTCATAATTATCACACTGAGTAATTTAGCAGCAGCAGTTTTCCTCACCTTGAAATAAAATTCTAACTGATATAATTTTTAGAACTATAGTGTAATGCTGAGGGATTAAATATCCCTTGCTGTCATATCCTCTCGACAGTCATTGTACAAAACTATTTAGTAAAATGTGGAAAATAATATAATAAATGAGAAAATGATGTAATGAAAATGCGACCGACAGGTGAGGTCAACCTTGATGTGATATGACGGAGCTCCCTGCTCCCGTGGCTTAGGATAGGAAGACACGCGTACGAGCGGGCTCCGTGTACTTGAGTGCCATTTCTGGGAACCCTGAGCTGTACAATCTTCGATACCCTCGCTGTTGGATTCCGAGAATGCAGAGTGTCTAAACGTTTGCAGACGTTGATTAGATAATATGGGATATTATATAGTTTTCTGGAACTTCAGACGCCATTGCAGACACATTACGATCTTATTTCCAAAGTGACGTAGTCTTTATCTTCGTTTCTGTTGCGGCTGTATACGGGAGTTGAAAAACGCGGCGAGACAACGGCGCGAAAGAGCTTTACCGAGGTTTGTCGGGGCGGCGTATCGGCCAAGGCGCTGGCCAATGGGAAGCGAGCGACAAACGGGAGGAGCGGCAGCCGAGAAGCAAGGCTATGCGGGGGCCGGGAAGCGTTACTGGAGCAGTAGGGATGGCATCCGGAGGGGCTTCAACTCTTGATTAGACCTGTAGTACGTTTACGTTTTAGACCGATTCGTTGAATGTTGGTTGAATCGTTGCAATCGTTCACCAGTTGTGGCGGTATCTGCGCTGTGATTGGTGGAACGTAGCTATGTAGGGAGCTCTCTCAAAATCTCGAGAAAAGGATATTAATGAATAACGTGGAATTTTTAGTACACCTCGAAAGCAACGAACATAATACGTCTTGATGAATCATTTAAATCATCAATAATTTAATTTTTAATGTCAAACTGCTCAAATAATCCGACGCTCCCTTCCAAATGATTAAATAATAAATGCATGGAAGAAGTATAATTACTCATAGGATATTTATGAAGTGAGTTGTTACTTTTACATAACTGCATTAATTTGTGGTTTATAAATTTTAAATGTAAATTATACCTAATAAAAGATAGTATATAGATGAATTCGTCAATATACAATACTTTAGGAAGTTGCACAAATGATTATTCAGGGAGGCCTGAGTTTCGCTCTCACGATACGTGAGTCGCGAAGTCGATTCACTATTCACTAGTGTCACCTCGGAGCAGACGTAACATCGAAGAACTACATGGATGATGGACCGATTCACTCGGTGTAGCCGGTGCAACTGTACCAATCATCGATTGGAAACGCGAAAAAACGCGGTGGCAATGTACAATAAAAAACAACTCTGACAGTATTTTCATAAGGCATATCCAAACTATAAAATAAATGCTTTATTATAATGACTAAAACATTGACACATTAACGCTAAAAATGTGTGTACGGGAGAAGTGTGAACTACAAAGAAATCGTTAGCCAAACGACTCCAACGGTTGAAAAGGCAGAAAAGAACTACTGATTCATCCAATCACTCGTTGCCAACACTACGAAGCAGCAGACAATGTGTGCGAGAAGCCTGGCAGGTCTACGAGAGTCATTGAAGGTTTCGGATACTGAATGCAACCTAGTATTGTGATGAGATATTCTCTTGATAAATAAATAGAGATATTGTCAGGTATCAATATTTTAATTCCACTAATGATCATTTCGATCGCGTAGCGATCATCCTCAGAGCTAAAAACAATACAAATATACAATGTGAAATATTAACAGGTTGGTTATTGTATACAAGATGCGTAAGCAAACTGGATCGTACATACCTTGCAGCTTCTGGGCCGAAAACAAAGTTCTGCGAATTTTTGAGCGTGTGTCTTGTTTAAGAGCACAGCCGGTCGGCAGCGGGAGGGGGCGGGAAGAGGGGTGGGGTGCGGGTGAAGGGTCGTAAAATGTGGGGGTGCTGGTGGATGCTTGAGAGACGGTCGGGCGAGCGAAGGTTAGTGGGGTGGGGAGGGCTGGGGTGGGTTAGGGGTGTACACTTTGTGCTAATTTTAGCAGAGGTGAAGAGAGTTCAGGGATCTGTTGGTTAAGACATGTCATGTTCTGTTTTTTGAGGGTGTTGTGTATGTGTAAGGCTTCTAATTTTATTCTGTTCCAGTACCTGTTCTCAATACTGAAGAATGAGCTGTTTATCTTACTGGATAGTCAGTGTTTTGTGGTATATCTGAAAGCTTGTAGGGCTATTCTTTTTTGAAGGAGCAGTGCTGTTTACATTAACATGTTGCGGGAAGCAATTATGCCAGCTGTTCACCAACTCGGCGCACCGGCACTTTACCACCAAAACATGCGGCAATTTCTGAATGAAACATCTATTTATGGATTGGCTGACAGGAAAGTGTCAAGTATCCACAAATATTTCCCAATATAACGCCATTCGTGTTCTTTCTGTAGGGAACTCTGAATAACATTGTTTACGCCACAAAACCGCGTACTCTGAATGACATCCTGAGGCTGTCGTGACTGCTTGTGAATTCATTCCTATGGAAAGCTTATCACGTGTCTGTCGATTTGGAACACAATGTTGTAGACGATGTATTTCTGCCAATGGAGGACATTTTGAACATCTTAAATAAACATTTTGACTAAGAAAACAGTTTTGTTATTTTTGTTGAAGTTCTTGAAGATCAAACAGTGTAAACGCCTTTCTGGGACACCAGTACATGGGACATTCATACCCCCTGATTAGTAGGCAACACGTCGTTCACTCGTGTTTCACGGGTATATGCACTCTTTTTGACAGCGCTTGAACGTTTGGTTGTTGTTGTTGTTGTTGTTGTTGTTGTTGTTGTCGTTGTTGTTGTTATTATTGTTGTTGTTGAGGTTCTTGTTATTATTATTAAGACGGGGTTCAGTCTGAAACTCTTCGTATTCATGCCACTGGATTATGAAGTGTTTATTTAAAATGAATAAAACACCATTTTAAAAATATATTATTAATGAAAATTATCTCGGCATAATTTGCAGACTTTTGTGGAATAAAAAAATATTATAGTAATATATCTGGACAGTTTCTAAGTGGTACATTAAACATTTTAATAACTTCAAAATATTACTCTTTTTTATATAAAGAAAGTAAAATAGGTTTGAAAGGTTTCTTTGAGATAAAAGAAAGTATAGATTTATTTTTGATAAAAAAATTTTAAAAATGCGTACGTTTATGGTGAAAAAATACGACATGACGTTAGTAATCAACATTACAGTAATTGCACGCTTATTTCTATTTATGCGATCATAGGCGTGTGAATCAAACAAGGGGTGACAATACATTTTTAAGCTTTTGTAGCCCCTATTATTTGTTATTTACAAATAGCACATATTACTAGTAAATAAGTAAGACTTTATACAAGGAGAACGAAATAACTAATGATACAATTAATAAACATAATTAGTTGGATGTTGAAGTATCCTGAATTTCTCGATGATTTGGAGAGTCATTCTGCCATACAGTCGTGTATCATTTACATGTAGATTTAAGTGTACTTTTTCCCATATGTCGAGTATCATTTACCCCTAATGTCAACTTGAAAAACGTGAAAAATCGTGATTTGGTTATATTCACGGAAATAAATAGCTGTATTACGTAGGACAGAGGGATTCTTTCAAAATTATCAGTAGAATCACGACCTCCGTGTCTTCTCCCTTGTACGCACGTCATTCTTTTATTCGACAGCGGACTAAAATAATTCCTCTCCGCGGGTACAGTAGGTCTGATGATATTTTGCTAGTTGCGATGCACCATTTAAACCACATATTGGCTTAATAACAATCCGTGTAGTGATGCAGTTTGCGGTGAGGTGTGTTCCGGTCAGATGCAGGCCGGAAATAAGGACGTCAGGACTATTTAAGTTTATTTTTCACATTTTTTTTCGTTTTTGGGCAGTTTTCCTATTGTGAATATAATACCGACCGATGATGTGGTCGCAAAAAAGGACGAATTGGAAATTTAATTTCCCCACAAATTCTTCGCTTTCGAATTCCGTTTGCCGGTGTGACGTCAACTGCGGGGATGACAGTACGTCGGCTCACGGGCAGTCGAGGCAGGACCGCTAGCCGGTAGCCACTTGTCGATGGCGCGTTACCCGCGCCGCGCCGCGCTTCGCCGCGCCGACTCCGCTAATCCCGGTACCAAAGCGCTCCGCCCACGCGGGATTAGCGCCGCCGCCGCTCGGGGCGCTGCGGTCGCCGCCAGAGCGCGCCCGCGCCCGTCAGCGCGCCCATTAGCGATTGAGCAGACGCGTCACGCGTCACCGCGGACGCCGCCCTCGCCCACGCCCACGCCCACGCCCGCGGCCGGGACCGGGGCGTCGATGGGCGTGATAAGGATGGGATGCGTCGGCGGATCAGTGAGCATGAGAAGCGATGGGAGCGGGATTGCCTTTAAAGGAAGGAGAATGTAATGGGTCGACCGGCTGTGTCAGGTGCGTGTACGTGTGTATCACGCAGGAAATGAGTGTCCAGACAGGGTCACATTGACTTTCAGCTAATGTAGATTGACAGTTTTGCATTGGGGGTACATTCATTGCTCCATTTATACTTTCATTTAGTCATTATCTCTTCATTCATGTATGCAGGCAACTCGCGTTGGTCTCGTCCTCTCTCACGGTCAGGGTCACGATCCTGGCCTTGATAACGTGGAGTGGAGTCTCTGGTCAATGAGAAGCGATGTGGGCCTGGTCGATTATAGATGATAAGGAAGTGAGTCGATCGTCAATATCAGATATGTACGTTTCATGCAGTAATGATTTTCTATAGAAGACCACGTTGACATTCATATTATAAAGATTGGCAGTTTAAAAGTGGATTTTTATTAATTCATTCATCCACGCATGATTGATTCGTTAAGTCACCTACTCATTTATTCAACCATCTGCCAGATTTCGTTCACGCAACACTCATTTATTCATCCGCAGGCCCTTCATTCACGTACGACTTTAATTTCTTACACATCCAGACGCGTCACCGCAAACGTCACCGCTGCGTCGCCCGCGACCACAGATAGAGCCCTGGCCTTTGGGCGTGACGAAGAGCGGAAACACTGGCGCATCAGGGGGCTTCACAAGTGTGAGGGCAGCGCGAGTGGGAAGGATCGGCGGTGGATCATGGAGATTGAAATTGGTCGTCCGGCGCAATGGGATAATTATGCTGGCATCGTTTCACGATGGCTGCGAGACACCGCCGCGAACCACAGTGACCTTCAGATATTGTAAATTGAAGTTGCGCTCATAAAGGTATTGCGGTTTTTACCATTATTTCATTTGATACTCTTCTTGCATACAGCTCAAGCAATTAGCAATGACCAAAAAAAAAAAGGCCGTATGCTTATGTTTATGTAAATCCAAAAATCAAAAACAGAACAAAACCGTTGAAATAAAAGAATTATTACAGAGATCATGACATTCAACCTGTATGTTATGATATCTGATATTTTCTACACAATACGTTAACGATCCGCGAATTATGTGAATAAAGTCTAACTTGCAGTTGTTGAAGAATCGAAAAAAAATGTCAAAAATCTGCCTCTAGATGAAAAAGTGTACAGTAGAAATATCACTGCCAGATGAACGGGCAATCATAAGGGGAAAACTGAGCGTTAGCTGAATACAGAAGGAAATGCGAATGATGTTATAATGATGACGCTCTTGAAGATACGAAAAATGCGAGCGCGGGACGCAATGAAAGCAAGACGAGAAACACCACTGTTTAAACGTATTTGATTACAGTAACTCGCACAAATTCAATTAAATGGGTTGTTGAAAAACGATTAATTGACTTTGTAATTAATGCACACATTTCCGGGCCATGTGTAAACAAGTATCTCGTTTACTAGAAACACAATCTACGAAATGAAGAGAATAGGATGAGGAGACAGGCATAAATGAAATTCCACAAAGCATCATACACAGAGGGAACTGAAAAAAATGGGTTTGGAATTGAGCCAGAATTAGTAAATGAAATCAGTTAAGAGTGTGATGTTTAAGGCAATACAGACGTAAAATGAATTATCTCCAGAGATATATAATTGAAAAATGTAACACTTTGCTATAAGCACAGCTTGTTAATGCAACAAGTTTTCGTAAGGGCCTAAAACTTCATTAGTCAAGAATGTTAGTGCAGGTCATAAGTAAATCATGCACTCAACATGTAAAGATGTGATTAGTAAAGAACGATTGGGCGAGTAAAATAAAAAGAAATACCTTCAAGAATATTAAAAAATAATATAATTAATGATAATAGCAATAATAATAAATATAATGATAATAATACATACAATGATAATAATAATACTAATACCACTACTACTACTACTACTACTACTACTACTACTACTACTACTACTACTACTACTACTACTACTAATAATAATAATAATAATATTCATTTTATTTGTGATGAAACTAAAGCCATATGCAGCCTACTTTTCCAACTAACCACTAAATGTAATTAAAACTTGCGATTAAAGGAAACGGAAACCAGAATATGTATTTGGGGTGAAATGCAACTGAGAGAGATCACTGAGACAAAGACGGTAGGAACCGAGAGCTGATGAGTTAGTACGTTGTTCAACGTCATGAAACTCAAATAAGAGAGATATACTGAGAAAGCGTAGGGGCGGGCTGGTGAAGTCTATGACTGCCAATTGGCAATGCTGTTTGATACGAAGGCAGCGACAAAGCGAAACCGCGCTGTACGGATCAGCCACGTTTACGTCGACGCCCTTTGAGTTCCACGTTGAGGGAGATCGCAGCAGCGGATGAGGAAGACATTACAAACGCTCTTGATGAAAGGAGATTAAAGAGAAGTGCCGCGTGTTCAACTTCATTGCAATCGATAAAAACTAATGAAACGGAAAGTAGATTCAATGCAGAATCGTCAGATGTATTTTCTTTATTAAACATGTTAATATTTCATCAGAATATTTTGAAGTACAATCTACTAATTGTACTATCTCTGATTTTGAGATTAGAAGTTTTGAAAGACCAATAGTTCTTACGTCAGAAGTACTATTCCATATTAACATAAATTTCTTAAGAAAATACCTTGGATGTCGAGATCAACCAGAGCAATAGGAGAAAGGATGTCCATGAAGTTAACAATTTACAGTCATTTCGAATGTTTTTATGCCGTTATTCAGTATGTGATATGACTATATTTTCAATCCTTCGGTAGTTTTACTGTCGTAATTACTGTCTCTAATTACTGTCAGCTTAATACTTTAAAAATGTCGAATGACGACAAAATCTTTTTTATGTTACAAACTTATATATGATCCTTTATCAGCATTACAAATACTATTCAAGTGTGAAAGTAAAAAGCGATTTTCATCCATAATTTACATTGTATATTGGTAGAAGACATTTTTGATTGAGAAAAATGTTACTTCCTGACGACAGAAACGAAAAGCATTTTTAGAGGTGAAGTATTCCATTTTATATTTAACCTATTTTTTGAAGCTAGCAGCCTAAATTTATGAACACGTAACTCTGCAAAAGAGTAGTCAACAAACTTTTTGCTGTAAAACAAGATTATAATATTCTAGTATCGGAGTATCGTGCGCATGAAGCCGATATCCGATTGGAACACGTGCCCTTACGGCCACGAAAATCGCACATTCATCACCTGGCGTGTCCAATTTCACGACGGCCATCGTCCGTTTTCCAGGAAGGGGCGGCATTGAAAGCGGATACGAGGCAACGATCCGCGACTTTCAGGAGCACACCGATAGCAAATTAAATTTTTTTTTGCATGTTACGCCACTGTCAGCAACACCAAATTGCTTGTCACGAGGCAACGCGAAATAATCCAGATTTGTGAATGCAGAGCTTATCAGCATTAAATATCAGCTATAAAGGTGAAGATGGAAGTATTTCTGTCATTGCTTTTTCAAATGAAAATTGTTTAGCAGCGAGAAAACGTAGTTCATTAAAATAATGATTTTTATGGAAACTAAATGGTTTCAATTAAAAAAAAGATTTCTTTCAAATGTTTATACAATTTGTCCAGTTTACAGTACAGAATTCATATTATTTCGCAGATTTAGAAGAACGTGAGTGGGTAAGTCAGCCATTGGTAATCCTTCTTGAAGAGTTCAAATGTATAGGTATTGAACAATCTAACTGTAGCAACAATATTAACAATACTTCTTAATTTACTAAATATAGATGCTTTAAGGTATATGGACTTGATCATGAAAGATGAGAGAGAGCGTGTAAAACTGTTCATTGTTCACATTTCATAATCATATTATTATTATTATTATTATTATTATTATTATTATTATTATTATTATTATTATTATTACTCCTACTATTACTATTATTAGCATTATTATTATTGAATAGTTTATGCGTTTGAGTATAAGATCATTAATATTTCCTTTAAAATTATAATTAGTGAAGACAATACGGGGAGGCACTGTTCCACCAGACAATGCTTTCGCTCATTGTTCATTGAATATTAGAGAGAAGTAAAATTCTCATTTTTTCCTATTTTATGTCCTGAAAACGGTACTCATCGCATGCAAATGTAGAGTGCAGAAGTAGAAAATTAAAGTTGTAATTAACTTTAATAGTTCTTTAAGGGAAAGTTTTGCAAATTGCCGGAAATTCATGAGAATTACACGATCACAGGGAAATTCACGAACTTAATTTTAATTTGTAGAAACTGTCAACCTCAAGCGATTCAATTAAAACACAGACTTTGCTCTTTCCTCTTCAATTTATTTATTCTACCTCCTTTGGGTAATAATTAATTCTTTCTAAATAAAAAAAAGACATTCGAAACTTTTCACTCAAGTACTCTCCATTATAAAATGACAGTTCTTCTCGTTCACAAGATATATACATTTTATTTTCCAGTCATTTGTGTGAAGATATCATTTACATTTACTTATGTATAGCTGTGAAAAGGAACATTGAGATTGTACAAGGCAAAAAACAATTATTTTTCTCGTGAACAATACGAGATCGAAAAATACTTTTAAAGAGCTATTGTTTTGTTAGAACTTAACCTTTTCGCATATCAATGTAAAAATGAATCGTCGCTTATTAAAAAAAATACGAAGATAAGCTAAAGATATAATCTGAGTATAGTATTCATTCTACAAACTGTTTTGGCCACTTAAACGTTTTAACTCAGTCCACTATTTTTGGGTTCTATTATTACTTCAAAACTGTTATTTCGGTTATCCTATGACGAGACACCTAGTGAGTGTCTCGCAGTTTGTCATTGTTATCCCAGATCTCTGTCCTTTGACGGCGATTGTCTTGAATGAGTAGCAAATGAGCCAAACAATGATGAGGATCAATCCACGGTTTGTCGCTAAGGACAGCAATTGGAAATGAGTGGGACGGAAAGGTATGGCTCTTTGTAAAAGATAGCACTATTGCCGCGTCCGCACTGAAATTATGGTTGTTAACCAAGGGGACGACCGGTTGTAGCAGAAAACCACAAAATATTTCAGTCAGGATCAGCAATCAGCTAGCATCGAAACTCCTGCCTCCGATTAAACTCGAAACTTCTGAATCGATCTTGAATCTACAAATGACATTGTATCTGGTCAGCGTTGGTTTAATGTTGTAAGAATAACTATTTATTCCTTCCAATCGCACGGCGGTGTGATGAAGTATATTATTCGAAGCTGGTAAAAAATGACGATCGCTATAGCAAAAGCAAGACATCAGAAGTACTAAACTTCACTTTTCAGTGAGACTATAATAATGTCAATTTCAAATGAAAGTGAACTACTTTGCTCAGTGATGACGCACAATGTTATTGCTAGAGATCTCATGGTCTAAAGATCTATGGTCCAGAGGCGGATTCAGAAAGTAGTTGAGAAACAGGTACTCTTTCAGTTCAGACTCGTCCTCACCCATATATAACTTTGATTCGATAAAAATCACATTTGTTAGCTTGAAATAAAATAAAATCGTAATTGGAATAGCACCCCTTTGAATGTGATGCGACCAATGTACGAGGGAATTTTCTCTACCTCCGATTTAGCCTTTAAATCGCTAGACAAGTAGGAAGATTTGGGAATTTGAGGTGGACAATTGCGAATCCTTCTTATCAATGTACGTATCTTTCAATAAATCTTTCTTGTGTATATTGGCATCTTACAATCAAAACCTCTGCCAATACCAACACAAATTCAAGCTGCACTGTAAGTACGTGAAGAAAGCTAAAAGGATTGACGTTCCCTCCAAGTGTGACCTGCATGGTGCTATTCACTTTCTTCAAGAAGAAGGGAATAATGGTTCAGAAAACTTCAAAAATGGGACGATTAAATGGTGAAGTTTTTCAAACAAACAAATAATTCTGGCTTCTGGAGATGTACACATTCATTACACCGACCATCGGAGTGCTGCTGTGATCAAACATCGTCTGGGGCAGAAGGATCGTGCTTGTTCATTAGACGTGTAGTCCGACTCAGCGGCGAGTGGTTTTCACTTCTTCCTCGAATTGAAGATACGGTTTCGAGGCTAAACCATCCAGATCAACGAGAAACTTCAAAGCAAAGCTCAGGCCCATCTCTCATGAGTGGTAGCAACGTTCAACGAGAGGAAATCCAAAGGCTTGAACACAAATAAGAGAAATGTCTGAATCTTCAGGGCGATTATGAAGGAAAGTAAACATCTTTGTACACAATGTGTGGTAAAAAAAATCATTTCGTACAAAAAATCATCAACGTATCTCTTTGTTACAGTCCATCGGATGTTGCAAAAAACGGCCCACTCTCGAATTAACTGTTTTAAATAAATCAAGTAAAATCACAAAGTTGAGGTTTTGTTCCCATCCCTCCGGACAGAGGCGTATCTATGGTATGGCAGACACGGCATATGCTACTGGCGCCCGACAGAAGGAGCGTTATTTAGAGTATACCCGCTAAAACAAATAACAACATCCCTAATTTTGAAGTTTCCTGACAGGGGTGCCAATTCTATGCTTGCCATGGGCGCCTGAATACCTAGATATACCCCAGCTTCCGGATCCGTGCAGCTTCAGTCGCCAGTGGCCGCGTGGCGCCGCGCCCCGCGCTCTGAATCAGCGCCCGGAGAAGAGTTGCGAGTCGCCTCCCCCCCCCCCGCCCCCATGGGGATCCGCGGAGGACGAGATGGCCGAATCGTGCTGTACGTATTTCTCGGGATTTGCTCCCTTTGCTCACACGCGCGAAGGGCCGACGCTCATTCGCCCCACGTACTGCCTCCAGCCATCCAGCCTCGCCATCTCTTTCCCTCCAGCACTTCATCCCTTTCCCGGAGTGCCGCCGCGTCTCCCCGACCCACGCTCCGCGCGACCGGGACGCGGCACGTGCGCGCACTCTGGTGGCTGAGTCGTGTAATTACTTCCGGCCCCGGAGACTCATCAGCGCGAACGCAACGGTCCCTGGCGGCGGAACGGAGAAGATGGCGCGGAGAGGAACGGGAGTCTCATGGGGCGAGCGCTATGCGACGGCGCTGCGCGAACCACCGCGCTGCGCTGCGCTGCGCTGCGGGGAAATGATATGGTGACAAGTACACGTGCAGGTGTTGTGCGGGTCAGGAGCGGCGCAAAGCTCTCACTGAAATTCAACGTGCACCACGCGCTACAACCGCACTATGCTGAAGCGCACTATTGACCGATTTAAGTGGAGTGTCTTGGGGCAGATCATCGGCTGTGGCGCGGTTATCCAATCAGGAGCTTCATTATCAAAAATTAATGTCTTAAAGACGCTCTTGACTGGATAACTTCGTTTAGCTGATGATATGTCAGAAGTCACAATATTTAAATCGGACAATATTTTACTACGGCTGTATTTCTCTTCAGTAAAGCATTACCTAGCTTTTTATCAACTAAATAATTGAGTAAAGTATTATTTGAAATTTACAAATTCAGGGGATTTTGTATATTGGTATGGCAGACATGGAGACATGGCTGCAACACGTCGCGGCATTATCTATGGGGCGAATATTTTCTTATTAAGTATTGGCCAAAACGCTCATTTCAATCTGCATTCAGAATTCAACTTGGATATAGGTTGTGGTAGGGATACCAGAATTTATGCAAACGTGCACTGAATACACTTTTTACATAGTACGTCTCACACTCTTTTAAATCTCTCTTAAAAATCTCGTTCATCTCACACTCTCTTAAAAATTAAAGCTTTCTTCCGACTTCTCTAAAGTTCGCAGAATTTAATGACAATCATACTTATTTGTGTAAGCGTATTTTTTCTACTCGAGGAAAGCATGTTAAGAAAGAAAACGTTCCTTGGTATAGCCGGTAATCGAATTGTGCACTGCCCACATTGCTATTTAAGAAAATTCCCCTCCCCACAGGGAAAAATATCCATTTTTAGAAAAAAATGTACATGTTAAATATCCAATATTGACAAATAGTTTGCAGTGAGAAATAAATCTCTAGCTTCGAGATAAAATGCGTAATA
Source organism: Gryllus bimaculatus (assembly GCA_017312745.1). Taxonomy (NCBI): domain Eukaryota; kingdom Metazoa; phylum Arthropoda; class Insecta; order Orthoptera; family Gryllidae; genus Gryllus; species Gryllus bimaculatus. The sequence continues at coordinate 1,144,493 of BOPP01000009.1, read as the reverse complement.
CAGCTTCGAAAACATTTAAACTGTTTTATTATTGTACTCAAAATTCCGCGAAAACGACTCAAATTAAAAAAAAATGTATTTTATACTTTATTTAATATTTAATTTTGAAGGACAGACTTTGTTAGGAAAATATCTATCTTCAATACTGTAGTTATAGGAAGTCCCCGAAAATATTATGAACTTTTGAAATTTTCTAAAATTGAGCGTGTTTAACGAAAATGATACCTATTTCGTTTTTATACATGTTTTTTCTAAACGAGAGAAAAATTATCAAAACGTTTTGGAGAGAAAAAACGTTCTGATGGTTTAGGCGTTTGTGTTGACTACAAAGGGCGGGCAGACGGCAGACCGACGTTTGGCCATAAAACAAATTTTGAGAACCAATATTTATTCACATTTCTCTGTCGGGGATCCACAAAACTTCTTTTATCAAAATATAAGCGCTTTTTCAGCAACGCTACAGTACTTGCGTAAGTAGTATTTGAGAAAGAAAAAAAGCCAGTTACAAATACATACGATGTGCGAATGCATTGTAACAAAGTACTAGACCCGCAGGCAGCAATGGAATTCTCATATACATGAAAATCTGTACTATTATCCGTGACACTATGAATATATGCATTTTAATATAAACTTACACAAAGACATGAAACTATAGGATGAAAATGTCACGTTCGTTTTAAGCAGGCGCCGCGTTGCCCGATCCAGCGTTGCTACATTTGGAAACTCACCAAGCGAAATGTACTGATTAAAGAGAGCGCTGGAGTGCGCTTCAAAGACCCGTGATAAACGTTTCCGTACAAATACCGAGTGTAAAAATTGAGGCGGCAAAGGCGTATTGAATCTCTTGAGTGTGATTTGCAAGGAACATTTGCAAAAAATTAAGCTCTAATGGCTTGTCCCAACATATGCAGATGGATCACAAACGAGATCGCAACGGAGGTATAAGCCCTAGGCGAGCACTCACTATGCACCAACTGTCAATTATAGTTCCCTTTTTTTTCTAATAACAAAAAAAGACATTACTTGCTTCACGATATGCAGGGTTGCGTATTTCAGTGATTCAGAGCGGGTCTTCTATATGCATACATAATGCTCTCGGAATCATGAAAAAGACAAAAATCTGCCAAAGCTCGCCAAACGAACTGCGCTGATTAAAGAGAGATCCAACAGGCTATGCGCTGCGAAGTCACGAGCTAAACGTTATTCTCTTGCATGGATACGAAACTTTAATCAGAAAAGGAATGAATACGGAATATATTCAATTTGTTCAGAAGAAATCTCAGGTGTCTATTGTTTTGTTGAGAACCACACGGTGTGTTTACGGAAGTTGATAAAATGTCAAAAATACCACAAAATCGAGAACGAATATCTTAGAATTTTTTAACGCATTATCCTGGCCGCATAAAAAATCAAGCTTTCCCACAAAACGTGAAAAGTGCCGAACTGTTCATTCCGCTCTCCTCGTCCTTGAAGCAAATGAGCCTTGAGGTGTTACGCCCTTCTTCGTTAACCCGTGAAAGAGGAGCCCAAAGTGGACACGCCGTCCTTCGACCCGTCTACCGCGAGGACGATAAGGACCCGAGAAAGAAAAAAAGAAGCGGAAGAGGCAGAAGAAGATGAAGAGGAGGAGGAGGAGGAGGAGGAGGAAGAAGACGAAGAAGACTATCCCGCGCAAGGGGAGATTGAGTGGTTGCAAAGAGCGCGCGCTCTTGCTGGGCGTGG
>BOPP01000009.1:1108536-1142580 GCA_017312745.1 Gryllus bimaculatus | reverse complement strand
GCCGCCTGCCAGGTGCTGAGCGAAGAAAGAGAAGCCCGTGACGGAGATAACGCTTTTCACGGAGATGAAAATAAAACTCCTGATGAGCTTTCTTTAAAGGGAATGGCTCGGCCACGGGGGACTTCCACTTCCACTTCCGCGGCCGCCGCGCCGCCCGGAGCGCCACCATCGCGGTGGCTCCGGACGCTGCCTTGCTAGCTTCTTGGCTCTGGTTGAGGTGACGAACCTGCCTGGGGGACGAGGGCATTGACGCATGGACACGTAGAATCAGTGTGAAAGTTGGGAAGATGTGCGAGTGCGATTTCCGCCATTTTTAAATTTCTTCTCGCACGAATACATGAAAATGATTTCATATAGCAAAATTAATATTTCAAAAGTAAAAGAAGCCATGTTAAGGTTGTACATTACATTCGCATATATTGTTACTGTTATTGTTGTTATTGTTGTTATTGTTGTTATTGTTGTTACCGTTGTTACCGTTGTTACCGTTGTTATTGTTGTTGTTGTTATTGTTGTTGTTGTTGTTATTGTTATTATTGTTATTATTGTTATTATTGTTATTATTGTTATTATTGTTATTATTGTTGTTATTATTATTATTACTATTATTATTTTTGGCGTATAGGCCATTAATGACCGCGCTACACGATTAACTTGTGTAATTTTTCCAGGATCAGCTTTTTAGCTGTATCCCTCAGTACGGCAAGGTTGTTACGCCTTGAAGGGTGAATTATGAGATGATAGAATGATGTTGTGGGATGAAGGGTGATTCACAAATACGACCATGTCTACGCAGACTCGAACCTGCCACCTTCGCTTTGAGCGTTTTGGCATGCAGTGCCTTCTGTTCTGCTTCTTTCATCGGAACTGTTCTTCTGTCAGCCTTTAGTGCAGGGCTTGAGATGCGTTCCGTTGGGGAGTAGAAGGTCACATGCCCATCATGAAAGGGGTCTTAGGAGAAGAAGAAAAAAGAGAATTAGAAAATAATGAACCCTTATCCCTATTCACCCCTACATTCACATACTTATATGCAATACTCTACCAAACATGACAGTCGGAAGCTTAGAGCTTGACATGGAAGAACGGTTCCGTACTGGTGGGAGATACCAGGATGAAGAAAACCCCGCGAACCGAGTGTAGATTGGAGCCAGATCTCGACAACCAGTGGCGGAGGGGAACACCACCATTTCCCATTATAATGAAATCACTACACTCAGGGTGATACAGCCCGGTAAATAGCAGGTGATACAGCCCGGTAACTAGAATTAATCAATCCAAAATGACACTAGGGTAAGAAAAAGAAGTCGTAGGAGAAGAAGATAAGAGAAGAAGGAAGAATGATAATGGACAGCTAAAGAACTTTTTGGGCTACAACAGCACACAAGTTTTTCGTATTCATGGTAACTGATACAAATTTATAGTTTTGGAACATTCATCCTAATGCATTAGATGGTGAAGAGTACAAAACTTATGTTATCAAAACTACGTGAGACCTTGCAACAAAATTACTGGAAAATAGTTAATGAATACAAATTAATGTTCAATCCATTCGAAGCTGAAAAAGTCTCCTCCTAATCCAGTTACGCCTTCCATTTTAAATATTTCCATGAAATATTTCCATTGGAATTCCAAGACATTGGAATATTGGAATTCCAAGACATTGAAAACCCAACTTCCAACAACTTTAATAATAGAATTTTTAATAAATGTTCTTTACAATAGTTTTGTCATAATTGGTTTTTAATATTTTTACCATAAAATGTAAATATAATTGAAATAATTTTCTGCATTAAACTGTTATTCATATTTTCCTTGGATACGTTTTTCCAGAAGGTAGTAATAATATGTCTCTTATTCGTAATTGTTATTTATGAGTTGTGATTTTAGTTATGCATTTGATTCATGTGTTAATTCGTGAAATAGTCACACTAAATATCACTCTAAGTGCTGTGATAACATGTAAATTTACTCATTTTGCGAGTCATGGATTTACCGGCTATCATAGCACTTCTTGTGCTATTTTGATAATGTCACTTTATATTTGCTGCTTCTTACAATCTTCTCTTCTTTAAGGTTACTGAAAATCTAACAATTGAAATATTATTACGAGTGTTACTTTCCACGACCATTTCCACTTAAATACATGAAATATCTCATGCAAAGTACATTCTAGATTCCGATTACAATTAAATTCCCAGGAAAATGGGAAAGATACACAGGAAGAGCATAAAATGATGAACTCGTCTGTACGTAAATCAAGAGACGTCACAGTGCTACACCACAGAATTTAGTTTTGATAACATATTTCTTCTAATGCTTTGTAAATAGCAATTCAAATAAATATGAGAAGAGTATTCATTCTTTTGAGAATTGTCATCAGTCGTATTGACAAAGTCATAACGTCTTTACATACAGTCCTATTTATCTAATATCTTTTCATTTTCAGGTGGACGTTTATGCACGTGTTTTCAACCTGAATGTAGTCAATAATTAGAAAACGTTGTTTAGCTGTTATAAAATGACATGTGCAACACAAAGAATAGACATCAAAAGGTACGCAACGCTAGGTTCGAAGTGCGTGTTGCTCAGTGAGAGTATGTAAGTTTACGTCTCATATGCCCGTTCAGAAGTGATGTTAACTGTATTTGCTGGTGTATTCAGTAATTACTCCTCATAACACAACAATATATCGATCTCTACCAAGCTAAACGATATTAAAGTTCCAGGGATCATCTTTTCAAAAAAAACTAAAGTAATTAGAGACATTTTGCTTAGCGTAACACACAGCAATCCCATGACCAATACGAATAGCAGATGAAATCGAGAAAGAGAGTTCACAACGATAAGGTCGAGATGGAAAACGTTTCGGACTTTGGCGACAGGTGTGTGCTAAATTCTCATACTTCGTATGCATAATAATATATAAATATATAATATCGGCTGTTGAAAGGTACCTCTAGTCGAACAAATGCAAGTATATACATATACTTCTATTTGTACTACGTATACATATACTTCATGTGTATATAATTATACACAAATTAATGCATCCAATAGATCGTTGCATCTTGGGAATATTGAGTTAGTAGTACAATCTGCAGTCACAGTTTGGATCAAATTACACATATTATGACCGAGTGATCAACTAGCATTCGATGCAAGTCGCCCGCTTAATCAAATGCGGTGGATTTGCGGCCTCCACTATCAAATTCAAATTCAAGTTAGCTTTGGTTCAAACGGCTCAATTGTGCTTTACGCTAAGGCGCTTCACATTGGGCAAAACCTCTAAATACGACCAAACGATTCAGTTTCGTACCAATGGAACAGTGAGGATGGGGCTCCATAGCGGACGTGTGCCCTCTATTTTCGTTTATGTGAGAAATTTATGTTTCATCATTTAGAACTTTTATTATGAGAAACTTTATGAGTGCTTAGTGATTGTTCCGTCTTTCAATATTTAACGGACGTTTAGAAAAAATTCGAAAACGTCGCCATTCGAAAACGTCGCATGAATGCGTAATCGCTCCGTCGAAATTGAGCGCTATGTCACTGCCAGACCTGCTAGTAATCTCGTTGAAATATTATTTTTGTATCTGTTTATGTTAAGAAGAATAGTACAATCAAAGAGACATAGTGAATTTTGAATTAGTAGTTCAAAAGTAGGACGTGGTGATCTGTGTCTCTGTGGAAATGACCGTAAGTACAGAAAATGTTCAAATATATTTGGCGTGGCCATATCTCAAAAGATGAAAATATTTTAACACAAACAAGCAGAATATTGTTCTCATATATTTCTAAATACATGTATAGTTGGTTCATAAATATTAAAAAATGTTCTTCACATATGTAGCAATATATTTTGGAGTTCGCTGAATTTGATCTCTCGAGATCTCTCATTTCGTTTAAAAATGTATGTGTTCCATCAAAAAACAAAGTTTGAGAAAAATATTTAAAATAAAAAAAATACCTAAGTGATGAGACTGTATGTCCTGGATCGTGTGGTAAAATGCCATCTCAATGTGGTGAACCATTTTGAAAATACTCAGTTAAGGGTATGAAATAATATGTAATATTGTTTTATATATGCATTAGAAAAAATACGTCTATAAAAATTCGTGATACATATTATTGACCTTATGCTATGTATTATTTATAGAATTGTTTGAACTGCCCTTCGAAAGGATTCAAAGTCATTTCTAATACGCTCTGTCCTTTCATTATATATTTTAACCTTTATAGAATGTATTATTTTGGGCTCCTGGTTTCTCATTGAATATATAATTGGGGAGAGAGAAAATGACGTATATTCTAAATAATGACGAGTACGAGCTATCTATTTAAAAAAAATTGTAAATTTAATAACAGAACACACTGAAAATGAAGGTGTGAGACTGTTCATCATAAAACAAAACATGGGATACGCCATGATAGAACAAGCCAGCACAGGAGGTCGTGTTGCAAACTTTTACGTTCTTCAGGCACGTGAAACCCTTCCGCCCAGTGCATTTCAATAGAGCGCCACTTCAATAAACGGAACACGACCCTCCACAGGGCGCCTTAATGTCGCCTGCCCTCTAAAAATACCCTTGCCGTGTTATTGCGACGCCGAGCCGCGCCGTCGCGTCGGGGGGAGGGATTGTCGGGCTCGGCCATTCGTCGTGGCCAGCAGGTTTAAACGAGCAGCTAATCTCTCTTTGGACGGAGGTCTTCCGCGGCGGGGCACAATGGCAGCAGCGAGCGAGAGGCGACCTCCCGAGGGCTCTTTGAGCCCGCACCTGGCCTCCCCGACCCTGCCCAGCCTCCCCCCCCCCCACGCCCCGCTCCAGCCCGCTCCTCTCCAATCCAACGTGCTCCACTCCCACTTGCCCCTTACCAATCTTTGTCGCCCTCGAACGTCTCCATTATCGCGTTCCACTTCCTTTCATTCTGTCCCACCCCAGCCTTCCTCGCCCCACTCCTCCCCGTCACGCTCCACATCCCTCTAGTCCGCTCCTCTCCAATCCAACGTGCTGCACTCCCACTTGCCCCTTACCAATCTTTGTCGCCCTCAAGCATTATTGCGTTACACTTCCTTTCATTCTGTCCCACCCCAGCCTTCCTCGCCCAACCCCTCCCCGCCACGCTCCGCCTCCCTCTAGACCGCTCCTCTCCAATCCAACTTGCTCCACTCCCACGTGCCCCTCACCAGTCTTTATCGCCCTTGAACGTCTCCATTATCGCGTTCCACTTCCTTCCATTCCCACCCCAGCATTCCCCGCTCCACTCTTCTCCAAATTGCTTCATTCCCTCCTGCTCTCACTACCTGTCTGTTGTCTGCGAACGTTTCCATCGTCTGTCCCACTTCACTAGTTCATCACACTTGGCTTCGCTTCGCTCCATCCCGCTACAAGCCAACTAGCTCCGTTCCCATATACCCCTCACTGATGTAGCTCGCCCTCGATCGTCTTCATTGTCCCTGTCCTCTCCCTTGCATTCTGTCTTACCCCAACCTTCCCCGCCCTCATCGCTAAATTCCAATCCAAATTGCTTCGCCACTACCTATGCCACACTGCCTGTATGTTGCCTTCGAACGTTTCCACCGACTGTCCCATTTCACTCATTCATTCTGTCACACTCAACCTTTGCCACTACGCTCCATCTCATGTACTGTGCTCTACGTAGCTTCGCTCCGCCTCGATCTGCCTCATCTCGCTCTCTCTAATCGAAAACCCTAGAGTTTGAGTTCAGACACTGGCGGATTTTTGACGCTAGCGAAGGAGCTAGGTCGAATTGAACCATTGTCTGGAGGGGAATTCAAGCGGCAGGCTCCTCTGATCAGAATTTCTCAGTGTTTTTTCAGATTAATACCAAGCAAATGCCGGAGAAGTACCCTCACAAACAAGCGAAGGATCGCGCGCAATATTTTCTTCCTCGTTCTATCCTCTCCCTCACATAGTCAGGGAGAGGTCAATCTTGTCCAAGTGGGGTGATATTCTGCTAGTAGACATCCGACGGGAAAATTATTCTCAAGTTGGTGGTTAGGTCGCCGTCAGATCTCACCATACAGTAGAGTAACATTCCTGTCTTCCGAGTTCACAACGCTAACGCTAACGCTTACGCTTACGCTAACGCGACAGCAGTTGACCCGGCAGCAGCCCGGAAGCATCAGTCAATGAATCTCACCTCACTCTGCCTCGCACCTGCCTTCCTTGTCCTAGCGCACTTCCATCATTCTGTCCCATTCCGTATCGTTTGGTCCCTTCCACGCATTCTTTATTCGGTTACGCCTCAATCTGCTCGCTCAGCTCCGTCGCTCCGTCTCGCACCGCTCAACTCTACTCCGCTTTGGTCCATTCCACCCCATCGCCTGCATTCCTCTTTGCTGTTCCCCGCTTCTCCATCGCGTTCCGCACAGCTCATCGCAGCCCGCTTCATTTCGCCTCTCCCCTTCATCGTTCTGTCCCGGTCGCTCCGGCCCGCCCCAGTCCACAGCGTTCAGATCACAGTGGTTCACAACACAGTTGTCTCTACTCCATCGTCTCTTACATTGCGTCCACAGCCCCTACCGGCACTGCCTATAATCTTTGCCCAACGACTACTCAGCGTGGCCACATTTGCTACCCTTTACGACGTTGACTTTGCTGTCCTCTAAATCACTACATCTGCCGCTATCCCTTCCGTTAGCGTTAATTCCATTGTTAGCGTAGCCTTCTGAGTTGTCACTTTTGTCATCCCCTACCTTCTGTCCTTCTCTTGCTGTCGTCGCCGAAAGCACAACCACCACATCACAGACACATCAGCTGCCACTTAAGTCGCTACAACGTGCGTAACTTTGTCTCCATTTCTCCTGCCCTAACGACTTAATAATAGGCTGAGTCGTCGCAGGCACCACCGCCATTGTCTTCATCGCGCACAACTCTGCTGCTTCTGCCATTTGGCGATGATGCCGTCACATCTACCGTTGCCCTGCCTCATAAAGACACACATATTCCTTGACAACATTTGTCAACACATGTTTTATTACCTCTGCCAACACTGAATATCTCGGGGACTACAACTGTACCTGACTCTGCCTCCGTAATTTTTTCCATTCTTACGACTTCGTGGTTGCTATTACAGCTGCGGATATCGTGGACACTGTACCTTCGACACGAATTACCAATAATGCGCCCACGAACATATTTGCACACGGAATATTCTTTCTCACGGGCATGGAAACACTTGAAGCTCGGACCGTGGGGCTGCTGTCAGAATTCGTATCATCACTTTTAACACCATCTTCATTACTATTAACCCCATCCAACCCTCTTAGAATGAGCATTGCCGTATACACCGGCATATTGACCGCCACCATCATCACCACCATCACTATGCCCACAACAAACATTGAATTCATTCCTCCAGCGTCACCTTTCATAGCACTAACAACTGCTAGCTTTATCTTTGCCCCAAAGCTCGGTATAATATATCACCGCCCCCTCTATTTCGGCATCAGTCCATCCCCGTTTCCATCCTAGTGATTTCCTTCACTTCCCCCAACGCCACAGGGCCGACGCCCTCTCTGCGGCTTCAGGGCCCAAGCCCGAGATTCCGCCTCCCACGTTATCGTCGCCGCTCCCCCATTGTGGCCAGTGCTTCAGCCCGTCACCGGCGCCCCAAGTTATATCGAGGCTGCTGCTGCGAAAGCCACTTTCACGACCAGAGCTAAGCTCAGCTGTCACAAACGCCACCCCCCCCTACCGCGTTAATGGGCCCGCCCCTGGGCACAGTCCACCGCCGACACTACTGCGCCGCTATATTGACCACGTCACTGTGGTCACTAGAGTATCTAGGTTTCTATTGCTGCCTAGGTAATGTTTTCTCTTCTCAGATGCACGTCGCTTCATCACATCGTTAATTTTCAATTAATTAATTTTCAATGGTGTAGCTTAATACCTACTATAGTAATGTTAATCTTCAATGCATTCTGAAAGCAGATTTGCATTATTAAAGCAATATTCGTTACTTTTTGCCAGGACATTCTTCGTAGCTACTGACGTTAATGTACATTCTTTTCGCAAAAGTTTTGGGCTTGTAATTGATGTCTACAATATTAACCTGCGTTATTAATAAGCATTATCACATTCTTGGACAGTAAATTAATATATTTTATAATAAATAATAATAATAATAATAATAATAATAATAATAATAATAATAATAAATTTATATCTTGTTCTTCCTCTGTGATTTCAAAGAGCGTTCCACAACTATTTTCTATGAAATTTATCTCAACTCCAACAGCCCTTCAGGTGGGTTGTAATTCAAATATGTTTTCATTTCATTTCTAGTAATTCACTTTAGAGTCTATGAATGTTGTAATCGATCAATATATTTTCCTCTTTGCTCGGAGTTCGTTACAAACTCAAAAACTCCTCGCGTTGTCAACGATATCCAAAGTAATATTGGAACGTCGATTTTCCTTTGCCTCTTTACTTCGCAACTGCTGATGAGACTCATTAATTGCTCTTTTAATACCTGTCCGTATACAGGATCACAAGGCATTTCTCATTCTGTGTTCCCGAACTCCCTTCCGAGCGAGTTCCCTCGCCCCGCCAGTCGTCCTCGCGGCCGAGGACAGACGGGGGGGGGGGGGGGAGACGACGTCGCCGCGCCACGGCCGACTGCGCGGCTTGCCGACTGGCCGCGCCGAAAGAGGCAGCCCGTGTTTTGCGGCCCGAGTGGGTTTTACGGCTTTTGCTCGGGGTCAGTCCCGCCCTTCCCCACGCCGCCACCCCCTCCGCTGCCGCTGCCTCACCTAGCGCCTTCGCCTGCAACACCTCTCTGCCTCGGTCGCACGAATTCTTTTCCGCCACTCCCGTCGCTTCCCCCAGTCGTCGCTTCTTCCACCTACCCACCTCTTTGGCCATCCTCCCTGCCTGCTCCGTCGACTGCGCTGCCAACAACGCCGCCTCTGTCGCCCCAAATTCCCTTCCGCCATCCCCGTCGCCTTCTCTGCCACCTGCGCCGCCTCTGTCATCTCACCGCATCCTTTCCTACCCTCGCTGCCTTCTCCAAAGACTGCGCTTTCAACACCGCCACCTGCCCAACTTCTTTGTCATCTTACGTCTCTTCCGACTTTGTCATCTTACCGCTTCTTTCGCCAACGCCGACTCCCCCACCTGCACCGCCTCGTCCCCGCTACCCAATTCTTCCTCCGTCAACTAGGACGCTAACGCTAACGCCACCCGGCTAACGCCTCCATAGCTTCCACCATCCTCATCCCACAAGTCGCCAACATCGCCCCGCCATTCCAGCCCCAGTCCCGCTGTTGCCTCCTCCACCACCGCCGCTGCTGCCAAAGCTGATATCGCCACCCTCCCCGACCTCTGAGGTTTCGCCTTCAAACCGTTAGCGCAGTCGTTTCCACTGCCCCCCTCCAACCCGCCACTTTCCCCACCGCTCCGTTTTTGCCGTTCCTACGGTCAGAGGTGTTTCCGCCTCTCACGCTTTCCGTGGCCGTCACCTGCGGGGCGGCGACAAAGCGGGCGGCGTCGGTGGCTGAGTTGGAGGGTGGGGTTGGGTATGGTGTACTCAACGGGTGCTGCGCCAGCTGGAAGACTGCGGGAGCGGCACAAGAGACGTGGCACGGGTGGTGGCGGGGGAAGCTGGGATGGCGAGGTCGGTGACGGTCGTGGTCGGTGGCGGGGGGTGGGTTAGTAGGGGGTTGGCGGCGGCGGGCTTGAGCCACCGCTGCTCCCGGCACCTCTTTCTCTTTTACGAGGTTCCGGGAACTCCCCCGGGCAGTGGGGCCGTGTGGACGCCCGCCCCGCCCCGGCACACCCTCTGTCCCCCGCCCCACCTTCCCACCGCGCGGTGCGACTTCTGTAGTCGCAGGCTCCCAAGCGGCCACCCGAAAATTTCCAGATCGAGAGCCAAGCGACGATACAGAGCTACCGATATTGCTCCTTCTCTTCGAAGCCGGCGTTAACGCCTAATGTCTGCGCCACGAGTCAGACTACAATATCAAAGGAAGATGGGCAGTCAAATGAAACGAGGCGGCGAGAGTCAAGAGCAACGCTTTTGACTTTCCTTTCCGACGCGCTGCACACAGTTTTTCATCCACCGACCCCACCGGGTTCGAAATGGAATTTGGCTGAGACTCAGTGACTCGGTAGTAAGATAATGATCACGTATACTTTTCCGTTATCTCTGAGTTTATATTTAAAAAAAATAAATCTATCTCCTATTCTATCGAGTAAACCCGTAACCAGGTAATGTTTTGGTAATTTTAATTCAGATAATCATGTGGGAAGTTTTCTTTATTTTTTGTACATTAGGAAGAGAAAACTAATCTCTAACAGAGAGATTTGCAGAATAAAATATGTTGTAGATAATTATGTTTCAGAAGGATGGATTTACTGAGATGTTACATTAAATTTCCACTGAACTGAAGTGATTTTTTCCTCGCACATTTGTGGTACTATACCGTGGCGGATTGTGTCACTAACAAATGCAGTTTTAGAAAGGTGAAATGTTTTCTAAAATTACTTAGTAAAAATAGACAATAATGCGGATGACTGCATTTACAGTTCAGTAATTAAGGTTCAGAGTAGATGGGCAACTTTGAATTATGCTACTTGTTTTGTCAAGAATGTTGATTTAATCTAAGATATTTTGGGACAGTATTCGCAATCACACAATATTGTAGATAACTGTTAGAAATATTTTATACATTTTTCTTTGTTTTTTGCTTAAGTTTCATATTCATATTGCTGACAAGCTTCTTTAATGCCTAGTCTTATCAATCAGCTTACAACTTCAAGATCTACAAAATTGTCACTCTTTATCATGAATAAAAACCTTAATTAATACTTGGGTGATTGAAATAAAATCGATCATTAAGAACAACAAAAAATACAATGATTAAGAGATATGATATCTATTTGTTAGTATTCTTTTTGTTTACTTTTCAGAAATTCAGGGAATTATAATGTTGTGCACAGCATATAGAAAGTAGGTACAAATACAATGTTTTAAATAATAAGGAAAATGATGCCATATTGAAAAAGTTCTCTTTTAAGCATTTCTTTCAGTTGCGTTGTTTGATAATGTAGAATAAAACTGTTGAACCATCCTGTATTGCTATTTGCGAGAGCAAGGGAATGGAATTGAACGGACAGAACGAGAATAGGGAAGTGCAGTAAACATGTATGCTCGGAAAGCGCATAAAATGCGAATGCTGTTTTACAGTTTCAAAGTTTGAATGGTAAAACAATGCTTACAACGAAGGGCACTAGATATAGTATTCAAATGAGGAGTGCAAATATGCAAAACCAGAAATTTGTATGGACGAAACAGCAATATCCAAGCACGCATTCAACCGGAATACCATTATTCATATTGCTAGGCATACATTCGCATTTAAATAATCGAATTACATCGTATTATATTCAGAGACGCACTCCCACCTCATGAGTAAGGGTGGGGGCAAAGGTATAGCATACAGCCGAACTGATATTTTCTTGTGAACAATTTTTCGTTGATGTGCAATATATATATATATATATATATATATATATATATATATATATATATATATATATATATATATATATTGCCGTTTGCACGTTGACGTAATGTTCATAACGTTAACAATTGATATATTGATTGTCTCTCATTATGATAGGAAATTAAGTAAAAGTCATATTTTTTTAGTATGTATCATAAGCTGGTGGAGGGGACTGAAGCTCCCCTCCCTCCAGACTATTGTGCACCACTGATTATATTTAATTATTAACATTGCCGTTATAATAAGAAAATCCTGAAATAATATTTTACTAGTTTTAATAACTTAGTATTTATATTTAAATTTTAATATTTCTGCTTGAAAGACTAACATTTTACATTTAAATACCCTTTAGCGTAATATTTTTGTTGTATTTATTTATTAATATTGAGAAAACGGAGACCTGTTTAACAGGTTTGTACAGTCTCACACTGCGCAAATTTTGTCAAATTTGATATCAGGAATTCGAAATAGTATATTTTGAAACTAAAGAACTATCCATTATACATTTCTTTAAATTGTGATAAACAAACACTTTTCTGTTACTTTTTTGAAAATTTAAAATTTCTAAAGATTATATTCTTCAAATCCCTTTTTTACATTGATGTCTTCATATGATTCAGAAACTCAGTTATTCACATGACTGTGATTTAGGAACAATAAATTGCCTTTAAATAAAGATGTAAATATTTTTCTGTACTTATATTTTTTTTAATTTAAATTTTTTTGTTCATTTAGAAAGACTAACATTTGACATTCCAACTTCCTTTAAGATAACATAAAAGTTTTAAAAATGTTATAAATGTTGACTGTTAAGCAGAATAATGCATCTACGTTTAATTATGTAAAAGAACATGGTGAAACGCAAAGCAATCATCATGCACGGAGAAGATACAAACTGGTAATTACTTATACGAGTAAAATTCATGAAACTCAAGACATGAGTCGTTATTTTATAGGATGACAATCGACAGGTTTTGTTAGTTACTTTCTTCGTTTCCTTTTGAAGGTCAATTGGCATTTGTCTCAGTGACGAAATGAATTAATTGAAATGCGTTGCTCTAGTCAAATATCGAGCATTCTGTCTTCTGACGGCATCATCTAACATTAATTAAACCAGATAACCTCATTTAATTAGATCTCTCCTCAGCATTTTCTTCCAGGTCACCGGTGCGAACAAAACGAACTGTATCGATATTCCTCCGCGCAAAATGAAATTCTTTTACCCCCACCTCCTTTATCTTCGTTACTGCTGTTACAGAAGGATTTCGCGACCTGTTGCGCCCAACTACTTCACCATTTCACCGCCTGGGAGGCAGCACAGCACTCCAGTCTGGTCTGGTTCTTTGCAATCCAACATCCGACTACCCAGAACTTTACATTACGTCTTATTATCGGTCCTTCAAGAAAAAAAGTACAAAAAACGTATACCGAGAGAAGAAATTAATTTTCGAGAGCATCTTATTATTCTAAGAAGCAGCTGCTGCAGAAGCGTGTGCCAGAGGAAGATTGCAGAAAAACGAAAGCTTCCAAACGGAAGGACAGTGCCTATGGCGCTCTAAGCGGCGGGAGGGGGAACTATCACACTGCGGAGCGGTCTGAAGGCGCGGTGGAGAACGAAAACCCCCTCTGAATAGCGTCGCGAAATATGGAATTATGATGGATCTTTGAGAGAAAAACGACGAGCGCTTAGTACGAACGGAAAGGAAACGTCTCTGGAATAAAAGGAAAGACGGAGGCTCCTTGGGCCGAAAAATTCTTCCTTGTGCTCGCGGTTGGTCGCAAACAGGAAGACGGGCATCCTCTGCGGAGGCTTAGGAGGTTTTAAGCACAATCCCGTGAAAGGAATCCTAATTAGATTTCGAGAAAAATAAAATTTTGTCGATGCCACGGTGGAACAAGAAAATGTGCTGCCACGATGAGCAAAGTCGGCGACGGAAGGTGGAATCTCCCTCGGGAAACGGCCGTACTTCCTCTTGGATTTTGATGAAATTTTCTGTGCGTTCACCCGGCGCAAAGCAGGCAAAATAGCAAAAGACTGCTATTAGTGGAGGTTTGTACGTACGTGGGAGAAAGAAGATTTGAAGCGGATTTGCGTTTCATAAAAACATCTTAAATATATCTTGCTTTCTTCATCGCATGCATTTCTACCTTCTTGCTTCAAAATGGATAGCTATTTTCGAAATCATACTTTAACTGTAGAACTAATGATTAAAAGAACAGAGTTTATTCTGGAGTAGTAGCGTGACGTCTGACAGATATTTAGCATCACACAAAGTTTCTAAATATTTTATCTGCAAGCTAATGAAAACGTTGATTAACTTATCTTAGTACTATTTCTTCAACATAACAATTTCAAAGTTTGGTCGTATTTTTGAAGTCCATTGTTTCCAACACTGGGCCTCTGGCGTTTGGTATCCCGTTAACGCTAAGATAACGCAACTACTGAGCTATCAGCAATGATTCTGTGAAGCAAAGTATTCCAGGAAGAATAATTAAAGAACTAGACTACAGCTCTAACTTTGGTTAGCTTGTGGTATTGCTCATAACATCAATTCAATCATGTAATACATAGTTTACTGAGATTTTAAGGTAATGTACTGGTAATGTAGTTTACTGTGAATTTTGTGAATATGAATTTAGTATCTGTGAATAAAGAAAAACTACTGCGATAAATAATTTATCTTTTATTGTGGTTTTCGGATTCCACTATAAACATATAGATAAGTGTAATGGTCGAAAAATAACTGAAAATTGATGTACTTGAATTGGGTAAATAATGAAGACACTGCAAATAATAAAGGCTCAGAATTAAAAATTGAAAAACTAGGAGCACCTGGAGACTCAACTGTATTCAGTTTCAACAGATGATACACATTATTCAGTACGAGACAAATTTTCAACCTGGAAGAAGACATTTTACCAAACAATGTTCTGAAACAAAAGAAAAACATCACTATCTTGAAACTCAATTGCCATGCGGTAAGAACCTGGCAAGAAATTTAACTGAAAGAGATTGATGGAATTTTTTGGGTATTATTTTACTCTAAAATATTGTGAAGGTATAAATAGAGACATTAAGACCCTTCAATATCATTACAATCGAGAAAGAGAAATGAAAGCTGTTTTCTATTTTGTATTTTTGCTCTATTAGAAAATAAAATGAGACAATATGAAACAGGAAATGTAAACAGTACGAATATAAACCATATTCAATTTTTTATAATAAAATGAACATGGAGTTCTGAAGCCTGGTTAATGTTCCAGGATGCATGGAACTTCTTTTGTGTTACTAATACATGGAAGCATTTGAAGTTGGTGCGCTCGCAGCTAAGCAGCGTGTGGTGTTTGGGCTCGCCAGGGCGGGTGAGGTAGCCTGGTATGCGAGCTCGAGGCAAGTCTCTGCGAATATCCCATATGTAAAGAGCGTCAGGCGCACAAGTATATAGACTTGTTTTGCGAGTGCGCCACGGAGTGTTGGAAGTGATGTACAGTTAGTCCGTCTACGCCGACTGTGCCACTATTGGACATTCTATTTAGACTTCGGCTAAGAACTGGTAAATCTCCTGTTCACGACAACACTGCTTTGACTATTGGTACATCTCCTGATTATATTGGCTAAAACATTGTTATCGGTACGAGTTGGAACTCTGTAATTGAATTAACCATCGAGGGATCGCGTGGGAGGTATAATTGCCGCCTTTGAGAATAAAACGGTGCTGCGCGTTGATGTTTGAACACCGCATGGCGGGAAGCCAGGTATTCCCTAGTTATCTATTGAGAGAAAAGATAGTAGTAAGTCGAAGACCCATTCATATTTGCGCCAAATTCGCTACAAAGTGACCAACGTCATCAGTCTTCGCTCTACGTGACATAAACACCGTCACGTGATCGCGCCTGTTACAGTTCTTTTCACGTGTGTGATGAAATATATAAAATATTTTCATATATTTTTGAAATAAAAAAGTTATAATAACTCTCTTAAGCTAATTATTGTGTAAATTAAACGAATTGGTTATTCATTACATTAACTTGTAGGTGATTTCTGTAAATTTTAGTAATCTAAGATTCCTAATACTTAATATTCTTGTTTTATTATAACATATTCAGCTACCTTCTTATTCTCTCTCCCCCACTTTACCTATTTCATTTTACTTATTAGATTTTTGCCTTCCTACTTCAATTTAGTTTAATAAATATTTCTATTATCCTATTATTACATTGTCTATATGTATCATGAGTGTTTTGTAAAACCAAAGTAGAAGACTGATTTAGCAGATTATCCCCAGAAATTTATTTGTATAGTGAATAATAAAAATTGTTTCAATATTTTTTAAATTTTACAATCCCTAGTTGATGTTGTTTCACAAATTCCCCATGGCTGATGAGAAGAGAGCTGTAATATCGAGAAAAGGGAAGGATATTTGTCGGCGGCAAAATTACCGCCCCTGATCGCGCCTGTTACACTAAATCGCGCGAGCGTCCGACGGTTAACTGCACAATAAACTGTTGTTAACTGTTTATTACATGTGTTTTTTGGTCATAACATCTTGTTCTTAAAAGTTTCATAACGTGGAAATAAGAAATAATTGTTAATAAGCTGACAATTTGGCTTCTATTAGTGAGCATTCTACTTTATCGGTTAACTAGTTAAACCGTAAGTTATTCCGGTATTTATTAACCGAACCTACATTAACTAAACCTACATTAGAAAGGAAAAGGAATGAACTCTATGTAATGAGCACTTTTTACCATGTTTTGATTCGTTCTGTTCTATAGTGCCTGTCCCTTTCCTGCTCACCCGACCTCCGTCTGTCCATCCCATTTGCCCTCCACCACCCTGCCCCTTCTCACCCTAACCGGCCTCGGCTCGCTTTTCGTCACCTAGGCCCCACCCGATCTGCTGTGGTTGCTACGACTAACGTTGCTACGACCATCGTTGCTACGGGTATCTGTAAACAGATGCATTGTTACACATTCCCGCGAAATGTCAACAATTAATTTTTAAATTTCATTACTCGCAGTTACCGAAGCGTTACCAGCGTTACCGAATGATCAAAAAAAGCTTTTAGTATGAAATATTAAAATGTTTAATATACTTGGATGAATTCCTTCAAAGTTTTCAAAATGTTCACGAGAAACTGAATAGGCAGATTTTCGCGCGTAGCCAATCTTATGGTGGTGGCACCAATTGCATTACTAGTCTCTTCTCGATAAGAATTAGCCAAGATATGCCATTCAGAATTAACATCAAAATATTTTTTGTTAAAACAAAATAAAAACCTTTTTTCGGTTTTTATATTGCACACTTGCTCCATCTGAAAAATATATTACTTTTTTAACATTACCAACACAAATTTTAAATATTCAATCAAATGTTTCTGGAAGAACTGCATGTGTATCATGCATTAAGCTTTCAGAAACTGTTATTACACTTCTGTCCCTTAGCTGACTATTATATTTGAAGTACATAACAGAGGTGAAGTGTGACCAAGTTCTTTATTCTAATGTGTTCCCTGAAGTTAAATTTGCATGACGATGGAATAGGACGTCACACACCCTAAGTTTTTCTTCTTACATTTATAACAGTGAGTTTTGAAATTGAATGTATTAAAATTAAGTCATGTATTGGGGAGTTTGATATTACTCATTGTTTTAACAGTCTACCACAAATTATGCAAAACCTGCAGTAAGCATTGTTTACATTTGCTGAACATAGACAC
The DNA here is from genome assembly GCA_017312745.1 of Gryllus bimaculatus. NCBI lineage: Eukaryota > Metazoa > Arthropoda > Insecta > Orthoptera > Gryllidae > Gryllus > Gryllus bimaculatus. Next base: position 1,125,330 of record BOPP01000009.1, on the reverse strand, counting down.
AACCCACTATAAGAAATAATATTGAATTTGCCGGACAGCGTAGTATGTGCCTCGTCCTGACGCGGCTTTTGTGGGACCGAACTCACGAAAAGTTGAAAAAATACTGGCAGAAACCTTGATGTGGGCACTCATCTGGATTTCTAAGAAGGGCCTCTTTGTTTACGTCTGGTGGAGCCGTACGAATTGCCCGCACAAAGTCAATCGATGATGGCTTCAAGTTTTGGAGCCAGTTACCAATAACAAACGAAAAAAAACATTGCTCCAAAGCTACAAATTTAAAAAGTAATGTGCAGTCATTTGTATACATTTAAAACTATTTTAAGGTTATGCAGACTCCATGTTTCATTCCGATCTCCACTGTTGGAAGTAGTACTAATATTGAAACATTCCCGTTCTACACGATATGGCTGCGCACGAGTTAAATAAGTACTTTTAAATTACGTTATTTACCTATTTGAAATTTTGCACATTTGAAATACATTATACTGAAAATATAATATTATTTTTAAAATGAAAGTTTATTTTTGTGGAGTTTGTAAAATTTAATTTTTTATTCCTAATAGAGTTTAAAGAATTATTGACATTTAACAATTAAACCCAACTAAAAATAACCTTAAATAACTGTGTTTGAGTTTTTATGCGAGACTAATCTCAGTTCTGTACGATGAAAATGGCACGAGAAACAAGCATTTTTATTTGTTGGTGCGCTCGGTTTTTCGGAACCTTTCATGCGGTATAAACTCCAAAATAATTACGCTAAATTTTAACAATGACATTTAAGCCTCTTTTAGTTGCCCTCAAAACACATTCAATAAGTTTTGAACAATTTCGAACACCTAAGGTCAAAACGATGTTCGATTTGACGTGGAATGACTCATATTCTATTCAGTTTTTCAGTATTCTTTGCATATAGAACATTTGACATTAAAATGATAGTACTAAAAGTCAAAAGTTGTCATTAATATTTTTAATCATACGCTGCCCACATATCATTTATGGAAAATGTAACCATACAACCTTTAATGTACCCGTACCCTGCAACCTATTAACACGGTGTTACATCAGCAAAAGCGCAGACACGTATTTCTTTTATGCCTCACATGGGCGAACAACAGAACTATGACGAACGAAGAGTTTAATATTCCCGCGCTATTCTGTACGCAGTAATGCTGCCACCGTACACACAGTAATGAGCTCCAAAACCCAGCATGCTCCAGGGCGTCGTTTTCAAACAAACAACTTTGAAGCCCGAAACAAACCCAGCCTTTGTTTTCCTCTGCACGCGGCGTCTTCAATCAGCAGCACCGCAATGAAAGAGCCGTTTCATCCGTCAGAGCAGATCTCTGGCGAAAAAACAAACAACGAAACAGGACTACTGAGGGCTCAAGGTTTGCGGAACTGGCCTTTACGAGTGCACACCCAGCCGAGCACGTGCGACAACCGGCATGGGGTGCGGGCGTGAGGAAAGACACGAGGACGGGACGGAGCGCGTTGTACGTTTGTGTATATGCAATCCCGGGACACGTCCTCGCGCAGCGAGAAAGAGGCTGACGGTGTTGCGGGAAGAGAGCGACGTTGGCGGTTTTTGCGGCCTAAAGAGGACAGGAAAGAGGACTGCTACCGTTCCGTCAGCACGCGACGGCTTTACGAAGCTCCACTAGCGTGAATTGAAAGGTAGTGCTGACCGATCTGCTCCAACTGAAACTTTGTTGATTGAAATGAACATACCCACGTGTCTCGTTTCTCACACAACTGCGAACTCGAAAGCAGTAGTGTTTAGTAAAAGGGTGATCGCAATCAATCTGAAAGAGCATTCAATCATAGAATACACACAATTCTCCTCTAGCTTTCGTTGTTTATGATACGGACGCCTTTTCTGTCTGTCCACAAAAGTAGTATGGTGGGCGCTTGGGGGGAGAGAGGGGAAGGTCACAATTTTAAAGTGTCCTTCAATGTTGCGCAAGATAGCGTCGATGCTTTCAGTTATGTCGTCCTTCGGGTTTTATGGAAAAATACAATAAATTAAAGGTTTGTGATGAACCTGAAAGCTTTTTTCTGTCAAACATTCTTTTTTAGAAGTCTAGAAGTTGGGATATTAGGCTAAATATAGTACTAGTATGCCAGAAAAAGTGTCACACGAATGAATTTTTGGTGAGAAAGCTGTAGGATGCATTCAATTCAAGAGTTATCACAGATTTCCATTGCTTGCTCCCTGCATCGCATGGACAACTTTTTGTTCTTCCCCCAAACTACTTCGACGGGCGCCGGGGAGAAGCACAGAGCGCGGCGCGTAGCTTTTGCGCCCTTAAGGCCCATTCACACTGCAAACGTAAACATAAGCATTACGCACAGACGTAAACATTAACATAACTGATACAGTGGAGTATTCACAATGTCTAATATTTACGTAAGCAAATTTTCTATTGGCTGTGAGATATTCTAGTTTACTATTGGTTGTACTCGTATGTGAGCATCGATTTCGGGGTATCTACTACGTCCATGGCCCAAATGGCGTTAGTTCGTTTATCGACGTCGCTGCTATTTCGGTTCTGGATTTTGAGTTAACGTACTGTGATCGGTTCTTAAGCATAAGCACACCAAGCTTGCAAGCTTTTAAGTTAACGTCTTACTTGTTATGCTCATGTGAACGCATTGTGAATGAGTCCGCTTATGGACGTAGTCCTATCTTTTATGTTGCCGCCATGCTTATGTTTATGTTTGCTTTGCGAATGGGCCTGAACAGTCGCCGGATCACGTCCTCACTCGGACGCGTGTGAAAGGGCCTCTCGGTGTTGCCGGAAGAGAGCGACGTCCGCGCTGTTGCCATTCTACAGCGGAGTGTAGGAAGGATATTGGTCGTGGTGCTTTCCCTCCGCAGCTTTATGTGATACGACAAGCAAGGGTGAATTGAAAGGTTTTGAAACCGGGCATGTTTTGCGGAGAAATATGAAACGATTCGGGTCGACACAAGAACGTGACAAACTAACTCTTATGACGAAGTATATGTGAAGAAAGTATGGAATCCTAGAATGAGCACGTTCTCTCGTCTTCCTTCTTAATCTTAAGATCAAATTGTCTTGCATATTTAAAATATTATTCGTTGTCTCAACTCCTATATTATACGATTAGTATTTATTAATTTTTAGAATTTTATTCTCCATGAAAATTTTCCATATATCATACTCATATGTATGCATGTATTGTCACGTTTGTATTACTCTGCCTACGTGCCTGGCAAAATTAAGCCTTCCGACAAAGTTAATTCTAATCAGATACAATTTTCGTAAAGTAAGGGATCGACACAATTAATGGACAGACACAAGTCTCCGGAAACTGTCCTGTAAATACCGTGTCGACGAATGGGGAAGTAAAACACTGGTGGTATAACTGGGAGCTCAAGTGCAGGGAAGACTTCAAAAGAGACCAAAATTTTACTTCCAGTCTAATATGAACAAGGGACTGATTGTGGGACCGAGCATTAGAAACAACAACACGTTCACTGAATTATAGAGTAAACATGGAGCGCTGTTTCTGGATACTTAAACGTTTGATTAAAATATTTATTAAAATGAAAATAGTATATAATTAGTTCGCTTATTTTCCAGATTAATAGAATAATATTACTTATTTTGTAATTCTAATTGCATAATTTACAAGTGTTTTACAAGTGAATGTTACAAACTTCTAGAACAAATGGTGGGTCAAAGATCACATTTGTCAATGAACTGTAGTGGGAAATTTCATATAACGAAAATACTTGTGACATTTTCCCTTAATGGTAGGCAATTCCTTATGCCTAGGTGCAGAGGTGTTGCAGAGGTGTGACAGGTCACATTCATTCAAAGAGTTTTCTTGTCCATGACGAACACCCAACAATGACAAATTGTATGACAATCAAGGCCATACGTTATATGAAGGATACCGTCTTTTCATTGGAAAATAGTGATAATCTTCGATCCATTTACATATCCTACATGTTTATAACAATTATAACGAGACATTCCGCACGTGGTGAACGAGCATAACTCTCGTACTTGGACGAAACACAATTCAATTTGGGCTGTGTATCTTGGAGCAGCTGGAACGACCGGGAAACCCACCGAAACGCATTGCCATAACAACGGGGGCCGTGAACGAGCCAACGCAGCAGCGCGAGTGCATCGAACTACTGCGCTCGGCGGGAGAGCGTAGGCGGCGCGCGTAAATAACCCAAACGGCCCGACCGTGCATCTACTCGCGAGGTGGGGCGCGCCGTTGCCACGCCCGGGAGTAACGCCGTTTCGAGAAAACGGCGCCAACTGGTGGCTGCCGCGGGTAGGAGGATGGCAATTCTCCGGCTGTAGAGGACCAGGGGCAAAATCAGTCGCCTCAACGGCGTCGGTAATTGACCAGGAGTCCACTACTAAGGTTTGATGCAGGTAGATTTTCAATATTTTCTATATAGCTACATTCTTTGGTCCTATCTTCCATATACGGAAGTTAGGTGACCTATAACGGGTTTTCTTGGGATAAATTATTCAGGGTGGTTTCCCGTTGCCTTCCCTGATATGATGATGATGATGATGATGATGATGATGATGATAGGGGGTGAAAGGACGAACACAATACAACAATGCCTGAGGCGGCACTCGAACCCGCGATCTTTCGGTACGGCACTACTGCCTTAGCGATCTCGGCCACCGGATCGGCCATATAGCTACAGAGCTGCATCTAATTTAACCACTGTGTGGAGGGGAATTCTAGTCGGATTCTCTGATCGAGAGTTTTTTTGGGCTTTTCTCGTTTCTATAGCAGACGAATGCAGGTTCAGTGCCTTAAAATGGAGATATGGACCTCACGCAATCTTTCGTTTCTTCTCCTTGCCCCCTCGAGTCCCCTTCTGAGGCTATTCCTGGAAAGGGAAACTTCAAAAGCAGACGGATAAGTCAGCACCGGAATTCAGGATATATTGGGGAAAATCTCCACTACCTCCCGAAATATTACGTGTACTACGTACAATTCCGGAAATAATGAGCATAGTATTTAACAAGCACGTAGACACTAAATACTATATAACTCACAGAGACGGCATGGGAAGTAGGTATTAAAGAGACGGATAAAATGGGCACTGGTGATGTCTAAGTGAAAAATGTTATGGATAAGTGGCGTAAGAAATGGTTGTCTGTAGTGACGCGGAATTTTGTAGTGATGCGTGAACAGCTTCTCTTGCGAGGTTAAGCGCAGATGGGCGAGGATGAAACGAAGATATGCGAGGCATGTGAAGTAGGTAATTGCTAATGTAAATGGAGATGTGTATGCGTTCCACAGTTTGTAAGAGCGTGCACAGTGATGAGGGGTGCAGGGGTGCACGTTTTGCCCGTGTTCTGCAGGGTGTGGCAAGAACCGAGCATGTGATGCGACCGAGCGACAGGCCTGTTTGACATGTCGGATCAGTCATTGAAGAGGCTCGCGAAAGCAGGCGAGAGCGCGCGTGGGCATGCAGTAGTGCTAGTGAGCAAAAAAAAAGTCTTTATGCAAAGGCGAAGACGATGGGGGGGGCATGAGGCCAGGGCAGACCATATCGGTCAAAAACATTCGAAAACGAAAAAGCAGGCGAGGGCAACAGACGGCGTGTGTCGGTGGACCAAAGCGTCAGAGAGCAACAAAGGGCGTGAGAGGCTGAATGCGAGCAAGAGCGGACCAATGAAAGGGGCGGGGCGCGCGCGGACGAGAGCTGGGCGTCGCAGTGTGTGTGTGTGTGTGTGTGTTCGGGGGCTTCGTATCTGCCTGCGAAAGCGGGTCAGCGTCCCCAGGGCTTCACAAAACACGCTCCGGAAGAAGAACGCTGGTTGTTATTGAGATTTATGGGGGGCCGTCACGGCGGCGCGCGGTGGCGATAAGGGACGAGCTACAGAACGCGAAAGCGTGCCGAAGCGCTGACACTCGCGCGCGCATACGGCCGCCACGCGGCGGCGACGGGTGCGGCGGCGGCGCTGGTGAGGTTGGGAACAAGTGAGCACCGATGGAAAAGGGGCGATGAAGATTCTGCGGAAAGTTTCACGTCGTTTTGAATGTAGCGATCCTCTGGGTCTTACTTTTCATAGTTCGTGGTATTATTTTATTTAGTCTTACGATCATAACAAGAATGACTGAATGATATGATGTGTTGTGATTAGATGAGAAATATGACGACTTGGTACAAAACAGTTTTATTTACATAAGCCACTCTACAGAACCCTACCAACAATCTTGACACTATTTCGTGAATCTGAAAGATGTTCCAAAGACTAGCCTAGATGCCTTCAACCCTTTCTTCGCCATTGCCTCTTCTACATGTAGGTACTACCCATGTAGGTTTATGTCTTCCTCTTCTTTGTAAATATCATGTAGCCATTTCCCCAATGCAACGTTCATTAATTCTTTGCATGTATTGTACTATTTTAGTCTTTTTACTTCAATGGTGCCAATTATATTTAAACTCACTTTCGCTTCACGTTTGATTTCTTCGTCTTTAACTTTATTCAAGTCGGTCCGTAACAAGCGTCAGAAGTCCATTTCCATTACTGTAAATTTTTTCGTGCTTTTATGTTACTTTCCATATTTCAGGCCCTTAAAGGGCAATATTCTCTACGACTGTCTTATACAGTCGTAGAGTCGTCTCTTTTTTCTCTTACTTTCATTTAGTTTCCCATATCAGTACATGTAATTGTCTTATAGCTTTTATAATTCTGTCTATAATATCTTGCTTACCGTCTCCTTTGGTATATACCTTCGTATCCTATGTGCATTAAACATTCACATCACCTAATGAATGTGCACTTAAAATTCTATTATATTACTCCAAATATTTCACCTCAAGACATTAGTGTCTGGGGCGGGTTTACATTTACTTTCTTAACTTTCTGCCACATGGAGATTTTGCGTCGGCGGGAAATGGGCTATACCAGGATGGGCGATCAGAATAAGCATCAGAATTTGAAATGGGAGTGAGGGTGAGATGAGGATGGAACTATCGTGCACAGCATGTGCCCATTGACTAGAGTGCTGCTCCAGCAGCAGCTTCGAACTGATTGCAGAGAAACACGGAAATAAGATATCAGATCATCCAATCTCTAGAATTTGCATTCAGTCAATGGCATTTATCGCACCAATACTTTACTTGGAATCGAAAATCGTACCACCAATGGGACTTAAACCTGGGACCTGTTAACGAAGCTTAAGTCGCAGACGCGGAACTAGATAAGCTCCTGTTGTCTGTCAAACGAACTTCTAAGTGAAACAAACTGGGCCGATTTGTAATGTGAAATGTATTAGATTTATTGATTAGTGATTCCGGGCGTGTCGACGGCTAACGTCACTAGTCCCATAAGTGTAGTGCATGCTTTTTCTTCGAGAGGTAGCGGGGATCTTCTGACGCTGGATGGCGGGATCTGTCGCTAACCTACGTCGAATACAGGAGTTTTCCCCAATCAGATATCTCTCATCAGCCAGTGATCGCCTCAGCCAGGACACGCGATAAGCTCCCGACCTGTCTCCCAGCATGTGTGGTAGTGTAGAGCGTGTAAGTGGAAGTGTGTGTAAGTAAGGGGTAAGGATAGGACAAGGAAGAGGAAGGAAAGATCGCGCGCTGTCCGTGAGTACTGTTCCGGCATTCGCCTGATATTGATGAAGAAAGCACGAAAAATTACCGATCAGAGTCGGGGGCCAGCTCGAATTCTCCTCCAGACAGTGACTGAATTCAACCTAGCTATTTATCTCGTGTCGAAAATCTTGCCACCGTTGGGCTTCAAACCTACAAATTCTTGCTCAGAGGCACTGCAGTGACATCAGTTGCTGCCATTGACTGAGTCACTTCTCCCAGTAGAAGTGTATTGGAGAAAGTGGTACGTACCAACATCAATAATTTTCCGATATCTCCATAATCTCGATATTCTTATGTTCCTTGATCTTCATATATTCCATTTTATGACTCATTCTGTACAACTCTATCCTCTTGAATCTGGCTTATCAAAATGCGGAAATATTGATTAACTCTATTTTTTCCCTTGAAATTCGAGGCGTCTGAGAAATCAAAAATATTTGTATTTTACTTCTTTCTTCTTTTTCCATCTTGCGTAACTCCAGTTTAATCCTGATTGGTACTTTATTTAACGTCATACGTTTGGTAGAGATACATAAATGATACGTTTGGTAGAGAGTTCTTTTAATACATTGTTTTGTTCAAGTGTATCTGTCACATTTAGACCTGGAAGTGAGCGTGTCATTGCGAATTTCACTGCATTGAATCTCACATTTTAAAGGCTGTGTGGCCATTAAGCCTTTGAAATGGCATCGTGTTTTCCTAGCAGACTTCCACTATCAAATCGGAAAGGAGAAGGTTTTTACTTCCATTCAGTAATGGAATTGATAAATGACAAAGATAATATGAACATTATGTGATCAGAATGAAAATGCTGACCAATAAAAACTTTTACTTTAGTAACACTTCATGAAATGAGTTTTCATGACATCAAAGTGGCCATGTTAGGCCAATGAACTACTTATTGGAATTTCAGGACCTGTAGGAAGAAGTACTAGTTGAAAAACTAATTAAATGGTTAGTAATTATTACTTTTCATTTTTACATACTTAATTTATTCAGTAGCATTCAACAAGATTTATTGAAAAATATCCGACCGGACTACAGCCATCTGATCTAGACGTTTTTATAGAAGATCGTTACGACCGAGAGAAGTTTCAATAGACAAAAAAATAGTCCCATAATACTGTCAAGTAAACCTATGTATGACACCATCATCATAGTCTTATCTCTTTTTACAGGCCATTAAAGAGAATAGCAGCGCTACGTAGAACTTACCGTAGGTTTTGTGAGGATCTGGCTTACAACTGAGTTTGAGAAGAGGGATAACAGAAGAACAGATCATATATTTTCATTCGCTAGTAAAACCTGATGACCTAGACATTAAATGCTGTGGAACTGACGAGTTTACTTCTAAACTATCTAAATTATTTTAATGAACTTTGTTAACAAAAAGTAATGAAAATATTAATAAAAATATCGAGTTTATAAAAATTAGCTAAGCAAGGTATTTTTTGAATACACAATTACTTTTTATTATTTATGTTAGAGATAATTTTAATTCATATGCTTCTTATTTAAACGGCGTCAATTCAATACATTTAAATCCAAAATGGATCATGAATGATTTTGTGGTATTCATACGGAAACAGGACATCGTTCTTGTAACTCATATTTTATATTTCATTCTTGATTCACTTAACACCGAGCCACATGACAAGTAAGGAATACGGCAATTTAAGTGCAGTTTGCAAATGTAATTACACAAAAGCAAGTAGAAGTAGAAGAACCCTACCAAGTGGACCACAGACTGCGCGCGATCTTACCTACATCTTCCTTCTCCTCTACTCTCCCCTTACACATACACTTACAGTAACACGCACAATACACAAGCACGCCGGGAGCTCAGAGCTTGTCCCGGCTGGGGCGGTGCCTCGCTTGTAGGAGATACCTGGTTAGGGAAAACCCCGCTAGCCGTCGGTAGGTCGGCGCCTGATCTCGCCATACAGCGAGGGAAAGACATCCGCCACTGCCCGAGAATTTAAAAAAAACACTACACTTACGGGACAAATGGCTCTGTAGTTGACGTGCCCAGAATTAGTAAAACAATCAATTAAAAAAAAGCAAATGTGTCAACACAATTGAGTGCAAGCAAAGGATATTGGCAGGGTCAACAAAATCATGGAATGTGACTGGGCTAACAAATGGACAAGGCGAAGTTAAATGAACGGTGATACAACGGTGATAAAAAAATCAGTGTTTCCAAGAAATTTCTACTAAAGATTGAATAACAAAAACGACGAAGGTGAAGCGTGCAAAAGCGGTGAAAACCAAGGTGGTAAGGATGGTACGATGAAGCCTGCATGAAACCAACTTTTGAGAGGACGTTCGATATCACGGCATTGATCAGATAGTGAAAACTCAGCAATGTACAATAATTCTCTTTGTTGAAATTGGGTAGTTATAAATGGGCAACGGTGAACGAATGGCAGGAGACAGGGGCATGGTCTCGTATGGTCATAATGTGGGCGGGCTTGAGTTAAGGGCGGTGCAAAGAGTGTTTGAATCAATGACAGGAACGCGGGGTGAGGCCGAGAATGAGACTGGAACGGAAAGGACGGTCGGATGGGGCGGCGGATGTAAGGTTGTACGTCTACGATATATAGTTTTAAAGAACGTGTCAGTGATGCGCGGTAGAGAGGTAGGCAGCAGAAAAGCAGAGCGAGAAAAGCTACAATTTTACAGTGGTGTACATTAAGGGCTACTGAATCACCATGGGAAGTTATAGTGTGGTGGTTAGTGGTAAGGAAGCATGATGGAAATGTTCTTTAAATAGTGTAGTAAAATGATAGAAAAGAAGTATATTTGGGATATGAGGTTTTAGGTTAGGAAAGCAAGAGAAGGATGTTAAGGATGCGGTAGTAGTGTAGTGCATGAATGCCACCGCGGGGTTCATTGGGCCCGCCGCGCAAAAGTGTGTAAGTAAGGAGTGAAAATATAACAAGGAAGAGGAAGGAAAGATCGCGTGACGTGTGTAGCTCGTTTGTTAGGGTACTGATCCGTCATTCATTTTCTCCGGTATTAATCGGAGAAACTACGAAAACTATTGATCAGAGCTGCCGGCGCCTAGAATTTTCCTCCAGGAAGCAACTAAACTTCACCTAGCTATCTAGCTAGTCTCGAAAATCCTGCCATTGTCGGGAACCGAACCTCGGAACTTCCTGGTCAGAGGCACTGCAGTGACGTCAGTTGATGCCCTGAGCCTCCTCTCCCGGAGCAGGGCTGCGAGGACATAGTGACAAGGGCATGGTGGCAAGGGCATTTTGGCAAGGGCGCTGTGGCGTGGACACGTCGGCAAGGGCAAGGCGGCGAGGGCGGAGCGAGGGCGAGGCGAGGGTGGGGCGAGAGCGGGGCGAGGACGGGGCGTGGCGGGGCGGGGCGGGCGAGGGCGGGCGAGGGAGGAGCGAGGAAGGGCAACGAGGGCGGGCGACGGAGGGCGGCGAACGAGGGCGGGTGGCGACGGTCGGGCGTTGCTGAGGGCGAGTTGGCGAAGGCAGGGCGGAAGAGGAGCGGTAGGCGACGAGGCGGGCGACGAGGGGGGGCGACGAGGGCGGGGTGGCGAGGCGGGTGCGAGGCGCGGTGGCGAGGGCAGGCGAAGGAGAGCGGGGCAACGAGGGCGCGGGCGACGAGGGCGGGTAGCGAGGGCGGGGGTTAGCGAGGGCGGGGCGGAAAGGATCCCATGATATCAGTTACGTTGTCGGCAAGGCGGGGCGAGGGCGGAGCGGCGAGGGCGGGGCCGCGCGAGTTCGCGCGCCGAGGGCGCGTGGCGATGGCGGGCCGAAGGCCGCGACGGGGGCGGCGTCGCGGGCTTCACGCCGGAGCGCGCCGCGCTTGCGAGGCTCGCGGACTGCAAAAATTTGTGTAATTCCAATTTTCCCGCCGCGGCGGGCGTCGCCGCGCCGCTGCGCGCCAAGCCAGACCGACAGCGCGCGTGCAGCTGCCCAGCGCCCCTCTGCCCTGGTTCCGCCTGCGCCTTGTGCGCGCCCCGTCGCCTGCACTTAGCCCGCTCGACATACGCCACGCTGCGCGGAAGAGGGGCCTTCAAGATGTTATTAACAGGGGGTAAGCAGAGGATATGTGCCTTCACCATGTTCATTCCCGTAGGACTGTAACTCAAAATATTTGCTCAGTTACAGTAGAGGGCGCGTATTAATCAGAGATAATGAAGCATGATGGTACTTAGAAGGAAAACAAAAACTCGGATTTACACCAGTAAAAAAAAAACATACAAGAGGTTATTCTTCTTATATATAAAGATATCAAATTCAATATGCACATAAGTATAAGATTACAAATACATGCAAGTAGGAGCGCATCTTTGTCACAACAATTGAACAGACATACTTACACCGGCACCGACGCGCCGCACACGAACCTTGACGCAGTGTTGCCTGCCCGTCAGTTAGTCCCAACCCATCGTGATTATAGCTTGCTTGGGTTGGTGACTTGGCGCACAGCAGGCCATGTCGTATTGGTATGCGGTCGGATTAGCATGGTTCCAGGATACCGGGCGAGTCTACTGTGTCGTCTACGCTGTGATGATTGAAATTTTTTGAAGGACGATTGCGATTATAGTCAATATTGCTATTTTCATACTAATAGATTTTTTGATGCGTTAACTCTAATGTTAATGTTACGGAACATTAAGAAAGTGCCTCTCGTGTAACTCACTAGATATTTTTTTAATTGTTATTATATGATATGCGTTATAAAAAACCATTCCATTGAATCTTAATTTTAAAGAATGGCTTTATCTTATGGTAATGTCTGGATTAGAAACTGCCAATTTTTGAGACATGACGAACATATTTTGGTATACTATTTTTTGTAATCACTTTGTGGTCGGGTAAAATCTCTATTTTTTCACCTTTCGCGCATTATTAATCTCATAACTTATTATATGCTAATTACTAAGCTTATTATATGATATACTTATTCACTTAAAAATACTGTTTCTGGAAATTAAACACCTGTGTTTTATTACCTAATAAAACTTGTGTTGTTTGGTTATAGCATACTTGTACTCGTGGTAAATTACAGTACATTTCAAATACATTTCAGAAACAGTGTTTAAATTTTATGTTCACAAATGAATAGTGATGTTTTGTTTTAGTAATTTTAAACTTCCCCTCGCTCATTAGACTAGTATTGGATACAACATAATTTTCTTGTTTTGGATTTTTCCCTAGTAGAGAATAGGTATTTTGGTGGGAACGTCTACAGTTTTTTCACCTGCTCTGTAATCATATGAGTTTGCGTTAGTCAATACATTTCTATATAAAGGCCAATACATTTCTTTTGTTCAATGAAACCGGCAAACACTGGGTGGCTGCGTAATGCACCGTAAGTACTAAAAGTCACAGACGAAATTGTGAGCTTTAATGTCGTGGTCAGGTTGCAACCACTGGCGGCAGCGTTCGGGCCTCAGGGAACTGCGAATCTGCTGCGTAACGGGCTGGCGGCCGGTCTCAGCGGCGGGCCGGTGGGTTGGCACATCGCTTTGCGAGATGCCGCGTTCGTCGCCTGTGGAAGGCAGCGGCCCGGCGTACCGGAACTCGGTCTCCGCAAACCCGGCACTCCCGTGGGGAGGGGGGTGACGCGGGGTTGGAGCGTTGGGCGGCGTGGGGCCGGAGGGCGCGACCGCGGTCGCTCGGTCGGAGATTACCCTCGCAGCGCGGGGAACAAAACGCGTGGGGCGGGGGATGGCGGGGAGTCGGGCAAGGAGCGTGGTGGGGGCGGCGCGCCGCAATTACGGGCCGTAACGAGCAGGCAATAACGCTAATACGCGAGTCGGAGCTCCGCCCGCCGCCGCTCCGCCGCGCTGGCGCCCCCCACCACCGTCACCCACTCCCACCGCCCTGTACTTCCTTCTTCGCCTTGTGCGTTCATGCCCTCACGGAAAGCCGTTAAGTCATTCGCTTCCATCGTACACCCAATTACGCTCCCCCGCTTCCCTAGATCCCTCCCCCCGGCACCCTCGCTGCCACGGCAACCCCCACCGCACCGCTCTCCCCCAGCCGCTGTTCCATTGTCCCCACCGCAGCTGCTGCTGCAACCGTATCAGTGCCCATTGCCACGCCCCCCTTTTCCACACCACCATCTCCCTCTCATTGGCCTCCTCCGTCTTCTGGGCTCTTGCCCCGACCGCAACCGTCACCCCCACCGCCTCCGCGGCCGCCGTCTCCGCAACCGCGAGTCGCAGCTTGGAGTCGCATCCACGGCGCGCGGTCGGCGCGGCGCGGGCGTCGGGGGGGGGGAGAGGAGCCCACTTTCGCGAAGCGCCGAAGACGGAATGGAATCTCGTGGGGAGTTGGCGCGCGGGCGTCTCTGGGGCAGAGCCGTGTAAACTCGCGCGTGTCGTTAGGCTTGAGGTGATGCTCGCTCTTCTGACCTTAAGATTCTGTACGTAGGACTACGAATGTCTAAAATGGCAGTAGTTAGGCTTGGGAAAAGGGAAAGGATGACGTAGAAGTCTTTTGTTTGTCTTCATCAAAGTGGGACCATGAATAATTTACTACCTCAAAATATTTTGTTTAATTTATTCGTTTCTTTGAAATGTATGTTTATTTGAATTAAGAAATAATTTAAAATCACACAAAGGAGACAGAGCATTGTTGAAATGTATGTTTATTTGAATTAAGAAATAATTTAAAATCACACAAAGGAGACAGAGCATTGCAGAGGTTTTGAAACGAAAACATTTTGAAGATAATTTAAAATTAAAATGTACTTAACAACTCTGGAGGAAAACAAAAAGATTTACACCATTTTTTTCAGATGTTAATGAATCAGGCACACATTTAATAAATGTACTTGATTTTAAAACGTTGGCTCGATAATCAAGAACGGTATTGAGTGTTACATTTGGAAACTTCAGCCATTTCAAAAACATTTCACATTACATTATGTAACATAAATTTTGATAATGAATATTTAATGTGGTAATTGACATTTAGTTTCATAAGGAAGAGTTTATCCATATTCGTAATGATAAGTATCAAATTGCAGACTAGATCTGAGAAACAATACCATATCATTGATACTATACATCCAATATTAATACGTCTTTACGATACTTATGTCTATTGAGGATTAGCAGTATCAAACTCTCGTACTGAACTGTTCAATAACCTGCGTAATGATCATAGCGTCGGTGCTCAATGGAAGTTAGTGGATATCAATTACGGACACAGACAGAGGAGGGGAATACACTTGAATATTGTACAATTACGTCGAAAAGGTTATCGCGGTTATTCACAGAAGGATAAAGTTAGTAGATTTATTTTAAGTCAGAGTCGGTGTCTCAGAGTATGGAAGCAAGGAAAATATTTTTTAAATATTAAATTCTTTCAAATGTAATTACGAAATACAATATTTGCTTTCATGTTTGAGGGTACGTTTAGGTACAATAAAACTTATTTTGACTGAACTTTAAATTTCGAGCGCTTCTAAGCAACGTGTATACGATTGAAATTGCGCGCAAAAGGAACTGATTTTCCTTCCTCTTCTCGTATGTTAATCTCTCATATTCCACAACGCTTGTGTGGTCAGAAGAGGAAGAACTTATTAATGGAGATATATGGCAAGACGGGAGAAGATTATTTTTTAAACCGCCATCTAAAGACATTTTTCTCCAGCTAGATGAATGTGTTATGTCACTCTGCAGCATTCAGAACAAAGAATGGTCAGGAACCACTGTGAATGGAGATACAGTAGCTAGCTCACGGTGTAATCTGCGCTGGCCAGTGGTAAACCAAACCAATAAACCTTCTATTGGTATCACAAGTCGACGCATGTAGTCTAACATATTTTATTTTTCATTTGAAGCGATTTAAACAATTGAATTATTTACTTCTCTGAATAAGTATTCACAAGTCACAACTTAAGGATATCTTGAAACATATCTCATGTTTATAAAATAATATATTCCATGGAGGATGAAGCAGCGACAATGCTTTATAAAGAGACAAGTAACGTATGGAAATTTTATTGTATTCAAATGCATTATAAGCTTTAAAACTATACAAATGTTGTGAGGCTTGCGCATAAATGTACAACGCAATACGACACATTTAGAAGAAATAAAACTGCAATTTGAGTTTTTTATCAAATATATTAAATGAAATTATAATACACGATAATAAAGACTAATATTCCTTTGACAAAATTAATCCTATGGTTTGCCCTCTGGATCAAATGAATAGAAATAATATCTTATAGAATTGCTAATGTTCATGCTAATTTTTGTCGAAGGGATGGGATACATAATCATATTGCAAACTTGGAAAGATTATTAATACAGTTCGAAAGGAAGTTGTATCATTAATTTTACTCATTCTCTTGTTGAACAATAAACATGATGGCTCATTTCACTAACTTGGAAAATGACCCGCTGACGCGCTTTGATAACTTGTAGACATTCGTCTGGCTGCTCGGCGGCAGCGGCGAAAGCCAGGGAGAAGGAGCCGAGCAAGGAAGAGAAGGCGTAGAGAGAAAGCGAAGGACGGGGGAGCGTCTCTTTAGTGCTGAAACAAGACGCTAAGTCAATTTGGTAAACAAAAACCCAATTTACAAAGGCGACCTGGCGACTCGGGTAGCGTATCGCTCCATAGGCGTGGTATAATAAAAAAGATTGCCGCGTGGCGGGGAGCAGGATGTCGGGGACGTGGAGCAGAAAGAGAGCGGGGAGTGTGAAATACACTGAGGCTGACCTAAGCAAGATAAGGAGAGAAGGGTGAAGGATAAGAAATGAATAAGATGAGTTGGGTTGGAAATAAATGTTGGAAATTACACTGAGCACAAATAATCTCGCATGGTAAGGAAGAAGGAAGCATGAATGCTCAAAAAGGTACGATAGCGAGGAACTAAAAATGGGGAGTTGGAGTGTGAAAGAGGAATTTGAAGACATAAATTTGGAGGCGGGGGAGTTGGGCGCGGGGATATGGAAGCGGGATTTGTTGGCGGGGTTTAGAGGCGGGAAATCAGATGCGGGTCATTGTAGGCGGGAAGTTGGAAGCGGGGAGATGTATGTACGGAGTTGGAGGTGGGGAACTTTGGGCGAGGTCTGTAATCATGGAACTGGAGGCGAGGAAATGGAGGCGGGGAGACGGAGGCGGGGAGTGGGTGTCGGGGAGCGGGTGGCGGCGGAGAGGGGGGCGGGTATCGGGAAGCGTGTG
>BOPP01000009.1:1062791-1108511 GCA_017312745.1 Gryllus bimaculatus | reverse complement strand
GTAACAAGCGTCCAGAAGTCCATTTCACATTACTGTAAATTTTTGGTTCGTGCTTTTATGTTACTTTCCATCGCATTGTTCAGGCCCTTAAAGGAGCAATAATTCTCTACGACTGTCTTATACAGTCGTAGAGTTCGGTCTCTTTTTTCTCTTACTTTCATTTAGTTTCCCATATCAAGTACATGTAATTGTCTTATAGCTTTTATAATTCTGTCTATAATATCTTGCTTACCGTCTCCTTTGGTATATACCTTCGTATCCTAGTGCATTAAACATCACATCACCTAATGAATGTTGCACTTAAAATTCTATTATATTACTTCCAAATATGTTCACCTCAAGACATTAGTGTCTGGGGCGGTTTACATTTTACTTTCTTAACTTTCTGCCACATGCGAGATTTTGCGTCGGCCGGGAAAAATGGCATATACCAGGATGGGGCCGATCAGAATAAGCATCAGAATTTGAAATGGGAGTGAGGGTGAGATGGAGGCATGGAACTATCGGTGCACAGCATGTGCCCATTGACTAGGAGTGCTGCTCCAGCAGCAGCTTTCGAACTGATTGCCAGAGAAACACCGGAAATAAGATATCAGATCAATCCAATCTACTTAGAATTTGCATTCCAGTCCAATGGCATTTATCGCAACCAATACTTTACTTGGAATCGAAAAATCGTTACAACAATGGGACTTAAACCCTGGCGACCTGTTAACGAAGCTTAAGTGCCGCAGACGCGGAACTAGATAAGCTCCTGTTGTCTGTTCAAACGAAACTTTCTAAGTGAACAACTGGGGCCGATTGTAATGTGAATGTATTAGATTATTGATTAGTGATTCCGGGCGTGTCGACGGCTAACGTCACTAGTCCCATAAGTGTAGGTGCATTGCTTTTTCTTCGAGAGGTTAGCGGGATCTTCTGACGTGGATGGCCGGGATCTGTCGCTAAACCTACGTCGAATACAGGAGTTTTCCCCCAATCAGATTATCTCTCATCAGCCAGTGATCGCCTCAGCCAGGACAACCGCGATAAGCTCCCCGACCTGTTCTCCCAGCATGTGTTGGTAGTGTAGAGCGTGTAAGTGGAGTGTGTGTAAGTAAGGGGTTAAGGGATAGGACAAGGAGAGGAAGGAAAGATTCCGCGCCTTGTCCGTGAGTACTGTCCTGCATTCGCCTGATATTGATGAAGAAAGCACGAAAAATTACCGATCGAGTCGGGGGCCAGCTCGATTCTCCTCCAGACAGGTGACTGAATTCAACCTACCTATTTATCTCGTGTCGAAAATCTTGCACCTTGCGGCTTCAAACCTACAAATTCTTTGCTCAGAGGCACTGCAGTGACATCATTGCTGCCATTGACTGAGTCACTTCTCCAGTAGAAGTGTATTGGATGAAAGTGGTACGTACCAACATCAATAATTTTCCGATATCTCCATAATCTCGCATAATTCTTATGTTCCTTGATCTTCATATATTCCATTTTTGACTCATTCTGTACAACTCTATCCTCTTGAATTCTGCTTATCAAAATGCGGAATATTGATTAACTCTATTTTTCCCTTGAAATTCGCAGTGCGTCTGAGAAATCAAAAAATATTTGTATTTTACTTCTTTCTTCTTTTTCCCATCTTGCGTTAACTCCAGTTTAATCCTGATTGGTACTTTATTTAACGTCATACGTTTTGGTAAAGATACATAAATGCATACGTTGGTAGTAGTTCTTTTATACATTGTTTTTGTTCAAGTTGTATCTGTCACATTGAGACCTGGAAGTGAGGTGTCATTGGCGGAATTTCACTGGCATTGAATCTCAACATTTTAAAGCCGTGTGGCCATTAGCCTTTGAAATGGCATCGTGTTTTCCCTAGCAACTTCCACTATCAAAACCGGAAAAGGAGAAGGTTTTACTTCCATTCAGTAATGGAATGATAAATGACAAAGATAATATGAAACCATTATGGAATCAGCAATGAAAATTGCTGACCAATTAAAAACTTTTACTTAGTAACACTTCATGAAATGATTGTCATGACATCAAATGACGGCATGTTAGGCCAATGAACTACTTATTGGAATTTCAGGACCTGTAGGAAGAAGTACTAGTGGAAAAACTAATTAATGGTTAGCTTAATTATTACTTTTCATTTTTAGCATACTATTATTCGTAGCATTCAACAAGATTTATTGAAAAATATCCGAACCGGACTACAGCCATCTGATCTAGACGTTTTTAATAGAAGATTCGTTACGACCGAGAGAAGTTTTCAATAGACAAAAAAAATTCCCATAATACTGTGTCAAGTAACCTATGTTATGGACACCATCATCATAGTCTTATCTCTTTTTACAGGCCATTAAAGAGAATAGCAGCCGCTACGTAGAACTACCCGTAGGTTATTGTGAGGATCTGGCTACAAACTGAGTTTGAAGAAGAGGGATAAACAGAAAGGAACAAGATCATATATTTTCATTCGCTAGTAAAACCTGGATGACTAGACAATAAATGCTGCTGGAACTGACGAGTTTACTTCTAAACTATCTAATTATGTTTAATGAACTTTGTAACAAAAAGTAATTGAAAAATAATTAATAAAAAAATATCGAGTTATAAAAATTAGGCTAAGCAAGGTATATTTTTGAATACACAATTTACTTTTTATTATTTATTTAGCAGATAAATTTTAAATTTCATATGCTTCTT
Organism: Gryllus bimaculatus; assembly: GCA_017312745.1. Taxonomy (NCBI): domain Eukaryota; kingdom Metazoa; phylum Arthropoda; class Insecta; order Orthoptera; family Gryllidae; genus Gryllus; species Gryllus bimaculatus. The sequence goes on along the minus strand of BOPP01000009.1, from coordinate 1,105,811 downwards.
ATTTAAACGGCGTCAATTCAATACATTTAAATCCAAAATGGATCATGAATGATTTTGTGGTATTCATACGGAAACATGGACATCGTTCTTGTAACTCATATTCTTTTATTTCATTCTTGATTACCTTAACACGAGCCACATTGACAAGTAAGAAACGGGCAATTTAAGTGCAGTTGCCAAATGGTAATTACACAAAAGCAAGTAGAAGCTAAGAAGAACCCTACCAAGTGACCACAGACTGCGCGCGATCTTACCTACATCTTCCTTCTCCTCTACTCTCCCCTTTACACATACACTTACAGTAACACGCACAATAACACAAGCACGCCTGGAGCTCAGAGTTTGTCCCGCTGCGGCGGTGCCTCGCTTGTAGGAGATACCTGGTTAGGGAAAACCCCGCTAGGCCGTCGGATAGTCGGCGCCTGATCTCGCCATACCAGCGACGGGAAGGACATCCGCCACTGCCGAGAATTTAAAAAAACACTACCACTTACGGGACAAATGGCTCTGTAGTGACGTGCCAGAATTAGTTAAAACAATCAATAAAAAAAGCAAATGTGTCAACACAATATGAGTGCAAGCAAAGGATATTGGCCAGGTCAACAAAATCATGAATGTGACTGGGCTAACAAGATGGAACAAGGCGAAGGTTAATGAACGGTGATACAACGGTGATAAAAAAAATCAGTGTTTCCAAGAAAATTCTACTAAAGATTGAAATAACAAAAACGGGACAAGGTGAAGCGTGCAAAAGCGTGAAAACCAAGGTGGGAAAGGATGGTACGATGAAGCCTGCATGAAACCAACTTTTTGAGGAGGACGTTCGATATACGGCATTGATCAGATAGTGAAAACTCAGCAGTACAATAATTCTCTTTGTTGAATTGGTAGTGTTATAAATGGGCAAACGGTGAACGTAATGGCAGGAGACAGGGCATGGTCTCGTATGGTCATAATGTGGGGATTCGGGCTTGGTTAAGGGCGTTTGCAAAAGAGTGTTTGAATCAAATGACAGGAACGCGGGTGAGGCCGGAGAATGAGACTTGAACGAAAAGACGGTCGGATGGGGCGGCGGATGTAAAGGTTGTACGGTTCTACGATATATAGTTTTAAAGAACGTTCAGTCGATGCGCTAGGAGAGGTAGGCAGCAGAAAAGCGAGCGAGAAAAGCTACAATTTTACAGTGGTGTACATTAAGGGCTACTGAATCACCATGGGAAGTTTTATAGTGTGGTGCGTTAGTGGTTAAGAGCATGATGGAAATTGTTTTCTTTAAATAGTGTAGTAAAAATGATAGGGAAAAGAAAGTATATTTGGGATATGAGGTTTTAGGTTAGAAAGCAAAGAGGATGTTAGGATGGGTAGTAGTGTAGTGCATTGAATGCCACCGCGGGAGGTTCATTGGGCCCGCACGGCTTTCGCAAAAGTGTTATAGTAAGGAGTGAAAATATAACAAGGAAGAGGAAGGAAAGATCGCGTGCACGTGTGATAGCTCGTTTTTTATGGGTACTGATCCGTCATCATTTCTCCGGTATTAATCGGAGAAACTACGAAAAACTATTGATCAAGAGCTGGCCGGCGCCTAGAATTTTCCTCCCAGAAGCAACTTAAACTTCACTAGCTATCTAGCTTAGTCTCGAAAAATCCTGCCTTTCGGAACCGAACCTCGGAACTTCCTGGTCAGAGGCACTGCAGTGACGTCAGTGATGGCCCTGAGCCTCCTCTCCCGGAGCAGGGCTTGCGAGGACATAGTGACAAGGCATGTGGCAAGGGCAATTTTGGCAAGGCGCGCTGTGGGCGTGGACACGTCGGCAAGGGCCAGGCGGCGAGGGCGGAGCGAGGGCGAGGCTGAGGTGGGGCGAGAGCGGGGCGAGAACGGGGCGTGGCGGGGCGGGGCGGGCGAGGGCGGGCGAGGGAGGAGCGAGGAAGGGCAACGAGGGCGGGCGACGGAGGGCGGCGAACGAGGGCGGGTGGCGACGGTCGGGCGTTGCTGAGGGCGAGTTGGCGAAGGCAGGGCGGAAGAGGAGCGGTAGGCGACGAGGCGGGCGACGAGGGGGGGCGACGAGGGCGGGGTGGCGAGGCGGGTGCGAGGCGCGGTGGCGAGGGCAGGCGAAGGAGAGCGGGGCAACGAGGGCGCGGGCGACGAGGGCGGGTAGCGAGGGCGGGGGTTAGCGAGGGCGGGGCGGAAAGGATCCCATGATATCAGTTACGTTGTCGGCAAGGCGGGGCGAGGGCGGAGCGGCGAGGGCGGGGCCGCGCGAGTTCGCGCGCCGAGGGCGCGTGGCGATGGCGGGCCGAAGGCCGCGACGGGGGCGGCGTCGCGGGCTTCACGCCGGAGCGCGCCGCGCTTGCGAGGCTCGCGGACTGCAAAAATTTGTGTAATTCCAATTTTCCCGCCGCGGCGGGCGTCGCCGCGCCGCTGCGCGCCAAGCCAGACCGACAGCGCGCGTGCAGCTGCCCAGCGCCCCTCTGCCCTGGTTCCGCCTGCGCCTTGTGCGCGCCCCGTCGCCTGCACTTAGCCCGCTCGACATACGCCACGCTGCGCGGAAGAGGGGCCTTCAAGATGTTATTAACAGGGGGTAAGCAGAGGATATGTGCCTTCACCATGTTCATTCCCGTAGGACTGTAACTCAAAATATTTGCTCAGTTACAGTAGAGGGCGCGTATTAATCAGAGATAATGAAGCATGATGGTACTTAGAAGGAAAACAAAAACTCGGATTTACACCAGTAAAAAAAAAACATACAAGAGGTTATTCTTCTTATATATAAAGATATCAAATTCAATATGCACATAAGTATAAGATTACAAATACATGCAAGTAGGAGCGCATCTTTGTCACAACAATTGAACAGACATACTTACACCGGCACCGACGCGCCGCACACGAACCTTGACGCAGTGTTGCCTGCCCGTCAGTTAGTCCCAACCCATCGTGATTATAGCTTGCTTGGGTTGGTGACTTGGCGCACAGCAGGCCATGTCGTATTGGTATGCGGTCGGATTAGCATGGTTCCAGGATACCGGGCGAGTCTACTGTGTCGTCTACGCTGTGATGATTGAAATTTTTTGAAGGACGATTGCGATTATAGTCAATATTGCTATTTTCATACTAATAGATTTTTTGATGCGTTAACTCTAATGTTAATGTTACGGAACATTAAGAAAGTGCCTCTCGTGTAACTCACTAGATATTTTTTTAATTGTTATTATATGATATGCGTTATAAAAAACCATTCCATTGAATCTTAATTTTAAAGAATGGCTTTATCTTATGGTAATGTCTGGATTAGAAACTGCCAATTTTTGAGACATGACGAACATATTTTGGTATACTATTTTTTGTAATCACTTTGTGGTCGGGTAAAATCTCTATTTTTTCACCTTTCGCGCATTATTAATCTCATAACTTATTATATGCTAATTACTAAGCTTATTATATGATATACTTATTCACTTAAAAATACTGTTTCTGGAAATTAAACACCTGTGTTTTATTACCTAATAAAACTTGTGTTGTTTGGTTATAGCATACTTGTACTCGTGGTAAATTACAGTACATTTCAAATACATTTCAGAAACAGTGTTTAAATTTTATGTTCACAAATGAATAGTGATGTTTTGTTTTAGTAATTTTAAACTTCCCCTCGCTCATTAGACTAGTATTGGATACAACATAATTTTCTTGTTTTGGATTTTTCCCTAGTAGAGAATAGGTATTTTGGTGGGAACGTCTACAGTTTTTTCACCTGCTCTGTAATCATATGAGTTTGCGTTAGTCAATACATTTCTATATAAAGGCCAATACATTTCTTTTGTTCAATGAAACCGGCAAACACTGGGTGGCTGCGTAATGCACCGTAAGTACTAAAAGTCACAGACGAAATTGTGAGCTTTAATGTCGTGGTCAGGTTGCAACCACTGGCGGCAGCGTTCGGGCCTCAGGGAACTGCGAATCTGCTGCGTAACGGGCTGGCGGCCGGTCTCAGCGGCGGGCCGGTGGGTTGGCACATCGCTTTGCGAGATGCCGCGTTCGTCGCCTGTGGAAGGCAGCGGCCCGGCGTACCGGAACTCGGTCTCCGCAAACCCGGCACTCCCGTGGGGAGGGGGGTGACGCGGGGTTGGAGCGTTGGGCGGCGTGGGGCCGGAGGGCGCGACCGCGGTCGCTCGGTCGGAGATTACCCTCGCAGCGCGGGGAACAAAACGCGTGGGGCGGGGGATGGCGGGGAGTCGGGCAAGGAGCGTGGTGGGGGCGGCGCGCCGCAATTACGGGCCGTAACGAGCAGGCAATAACGCTAATACGCGAGTCGGAGCTCCGCCCGCCGCCGCTCCGCCGCGCTGGCGCCCCCCACCACCGTCACCCACTCCCACCGCCCTGTACTTCCTTCTTCGCCTTGTGCGTTCATGCCCTCACGGAAAGCCGTTAAGTCATTCGCTTCCATCGTACACCCAATTACGCCTCCCCCGTTCCCTAGATCCCTCCCCCGGCACCTCGCTGCACGGCAACCCCCACCGCCAACCGCTCTCCCTCAGCCGCTGTTTCCATTGTCCCACCGCAGCTTGCTGCTTTGGCAACCGTATCAGCTGCCCATTGCCACGCCCCCCTTTTCCCACCACCATCTCCCTCTCATTGGCCTCCTCCGATCTTTGGGCTCTTGCTCCGACCGCAACCGTCACCCCCACCGCCTCCGCGGCCGCCTTCTCCGCAACCGCTTAGTCGCCAGGCTTGGCAGTCGCATCCACGGCGCCGCGGTCGGCGCGGCGCGGCGTTCGGGGGGGGGGGGGGAGAGGAGCCCACTTCGCGAAGCGCCGAAGACGGAATGGAATCTCGTGAGGGAGTTGCGCGCGGCGGGCGTCTCTGGGGCAGAGCGTTGTAAACTCGCGCGTGTCGTTAGGCTTGAGGTGGATGCTCGCTCTTACTTGACCTTAAGATTCTGACGTAGGACTACGAATGTCCAAAATGGCAGTAGTTTAGGCTTGGGAAAAGGCGAAAGGCATGACGTAGGAAGTCTTTTGTTTGTCTTCATCAAGTGGGACCAGAATAATTTACTAACCTCAAAATATTTTGTTTAATTATTCGTTTCTTTGAATGATATGTTTATTGAATTAAGAAATAATTTAATAGTCACACAAAGGAGGACAGAGCGATTTGAAAATGTATGTTTATTTGAATAAGAAATAAATTTTAAAAATCACACAAAGGAGACAGGAGGCAATTGCAGAGGTTTTGGAAACGAAAACATTTTGGAAGATAATTTAAAATTTAAAATGTTACTTAACAACTCTGTAGAGGAAACAAAAAGATTTACACCATTTTTATTCAGATTGTTAATGAAACAGGCACCACATTTAATAAATGCTACTTGATTTTAAAACGTTGGCTCGATATCAAGAACGGTTAATTGGAGTGTTACATTTTGAAACTTCAAGCCATTTCAAAAAACATTTCACATTACATTATGTAACATTTAAATTTGATAATGAATATTAATGTGGGTAATTGACATTTGGTTTCAATAAGGAAGAGTTATCCATATTCGTATGATAAGTATCAAATTGCAGATAGATCTGAGAGAAACAATACCATATTCATTGATACTATTACATCCAATATAATACGTCTTTTACGATACTTATGTCTATTGAAGATGTAGCCCAGTATCAAACTCTCGCTACTGACTGTTCAATAAACCTGCGTAATGATCATAGCGTCGGATGCTCAATGGAATGTTAGTGGATATCATTACGGACACAGAACAGAGGAGGGGAATACACTTGAAATATTGTCAATTACGTCGAAAAGGTATATCGCGGTTATTCACAGAAGGATAAAGTTAAGTAGATTTATTTTAAGTCAGGAGTCCGGTGTTCTCAGGAGTATGGAAGCAAGAAAAATATTTTTTAAATATAAATTTCTTTCAAATGTTAATTACGAAATACAATATTTGCTTTTCATGTTTGAGGTACGTTTAGGTACCAATAAAAACTTATTTTGACTGAACAAATTTCGAGCGCTTCTAAGCAACGTGTATACGATTGAAATGCGCGCAAAAGGAACTGATTTTCTTCCTCTTCTCGTAATGTTAATCTCTCATATTCCACAACCGCTTGTGTGTAGTCAGAAGAGGAAGAAACTTATTAATGGAAATATATGGCCAAGACGGAGTAAGGATTATTTTTTTAAAACCGCCATCTAAAACATTTTTCCTCAAGCTAGATTGAATGTGTTAGTGTCAACTCTCAGCATTCAGAACACAAGAAATGGTCAGCGAACCACTAGTGAATGGAGAATACAGAGCTAGCTCACGGACTGTAATCTGCGCTGGCCAGTGGTTGTAACCAAACCAATAAACCTTCTATGGTATCACAGTCGACGCATGTAGATCTAAATATTTTATTTTTCATTTGAAGCGATTTAAACATTGAATTTTTACTCTCTGAATAAGTATTCACAAGTCACAACTTAAGGATATTCTTTGAAACATATCTCATGTTTATAAAAATAATATATTCCATGGAGGATGAAGCAGCGCAATGCCTTATATAAAGAGACAAGTAACGTATGGAAATTTTATTGTATTCAAATGGCATTATAAGCTTTAAAACATATACAAATGTTGTGAGGCTTGCGCATAAAATGTACAACCGCAAATACGACACATTTAAAGAAGAAATAAAACTGGCAATTTGAGTTTTTTATCATAATATATTAAATGAAATTATAATTACACGATAATAAAGACTAATATTCCTTTGACAAAATTAAATCCTATGGTTTGCCCTCTGGATCAATATGATAGAAATAATAATCTTATTGAATTGCTAATGTTCATTGCTAATTTTTGTCGAAGGATGGATTACATAATCCATATTGGCAAAATTGAAAGATTATTAATTACCAGTTCGAAAGGAAGTTGTATCATTAATTTTACTTTCATTCTCTTCGATTGAAGCAATTAAACATGATGGCTCATTTCACTAACTTGGAAAATGACCCGCTGAACGCGCTTTGATAACTTGTAGACATTTCGTCTGGCTGCTCGGCGGCAGCGGCGAAAGCCAGGAGAGTGAGCCGGCAGGAAGAGAAGGCGTAGATGAGAAAGCGAAGGACGGGGGAGCGTCTCTTTAGTGCTGAAACAAGACGCTAAGTCAATTTGTAAACAAAAACCCACATTTTACAAAGGGCGACCTGGCGACTCGAGCGTATCGCCTTCCATAGGCTGTATAATAAAAAAGATTGCCGCGTGCGGGGAGCAGGATGTCGGGGGACGGTGGAGCAGAAGAGAGCGTGGGAGTGTGAAATACACTGAGGGCTGACCTAAGCAAGTTAAGGAGAGAAGGTCGGTGAAGGAATAAGAATGGATAAGATGAGTTGGGTTTGGAAATAAAATGTGTGGAAAATTAACTTGAGCACAAATAATCCTCGGCATGTAAAGAAGAAGGAAGCATGAATGCTCCAAAAGGACGATAGCGAGGAACTAAAAATGGGAGTTGGAGTGTGAAAAGAGGAATTGAAGACATAAATTTGGAGGCGGGGGAGTTGGGCGCGGGGGATATGGAAGGGGATTTGTTGGCGGCGGTTTAGAGGCGGGAAATCAGCATGCGGGTCATTGTAGGCCGGGGAAAGGTTTGGAAGCGGGGAGATGTATGTACGGAGTGGAGGTGGGAACTTTGCGGCGAGGTCTGTAATCATGGAACTGGAGGCGAGGAAATTGGAGGCGGGGAACGCGAGCGAGGAGTGGGTGTTCGGGGGAGCGGGTGGCGGCGGAAGAGGGGGGCGGGTATCGGGAAGCGTGTGGCGGGCGCGCTCGTAGCGGGCGAGCGTGTGGCGCGGGAACGTAAGGTTGAGGGAGCGTTGGGGCCGGGGCTGCGGGTGGCGGGACAGGGTTGCGAAGAGCGGGTGGCGGGATAGGGTTTTGCGGGAGGCGTGCGGCGCAGGAGGGGTGGCGGGAGAGGGTTGGCGGGAGAGAGGGTTGCGGGAGCGGTGGGCGAGGAGCGGTTGGCGGGGAGAGGGTGCAGGTGAGAGGGTGGGCGGGAGCGGGTGGCGGGGAGCGGGTGGAGGGGAGCGGAGAGTCGGAGGCGGTGAGTTGAAGGCGGGGAGACGAACTCAGATTATGTAAGTGCGAAGTTGAAAAAAAAATAATTTAAACGGTACGATGTTTGTTGAATTGACGAAAGCAAGGCAAGCATCAAGAGTGCAAATACCGAGAAGCGAATGGGTGAGAAGGGTACTGGGGAAACTTAAAAGAATAAACGAAACGTTGGAAGAATCGGTTGTGTATCAGACATTACAGATTCTCCGAACGAGAACTGCAAAAGTGGAGAGGGAGAAGATTTGACGGAGTGGGGCAGGCTGGCTCGAAGGCGAGGCGGTGCAGCAGTGGGGAAAGGCCGCCAGGGAAGTTGTAGGCGGGGGCAGGGTGCCTGTCGCGCAGCGTCTCTAACTCCCTCGCAAGTTTAATGATTTCCCCCCGGCGAGGCAGAGAAGCAGGCCAAGCCAAGTGACCTACAAGGTGCGGCGGCTACCGGTTGATTGCATTGTGAGTCGCCTTGCACTTTGCCTGTGTTGAGGCGGTAGACCTCTCGCTCCTTGGCAACCGCTGAGGTTGCTGCGCTCACCCTGCATTGCTTTCATATTCGTACAAGCGAACACTAAATTCTAGAGTTGTTTCCAAACACAAAATGCACCTTATATCATGGACAGTGCTTTCAAATTGTCATTGTGGAAATGTTTCATCTTTTATAGAACAATTAAAATAAACACTCAACGATTACATATTACAAACTTTTTTACATCTCTTTCATGGAATTTATCATTGTTCGGGAATTCAGGCAAATTATAACTTAATTGTTTTTTTTAACTTATTAAAACGCTTAATAATTTTTACACTAAAATACGTATTTATTCTTTTACATATCCACTTTACGCATTATACGACGGTTATTCACTAAAATAAGTCTCAGAATTGTTAGGAAATGAAATATATACAAAAAAAAACGCTATTTTCTGCTTAGTCTTCTTCTTGTTCCTCTAAAAGTGCTAGTGTTGACCGTTTTGAACAAAGCATATTTTTGTCGATATTGAAGCACCAAATTCTATTATTTATTCTGTTGTGTTAAGCTGACACAACCACTATAGCACAATCATATCAAACCAAATAGAATATTTAGTACTCATTTATTACTAATTTACTACCCCAAAATTAAATTTATTACTCTTGGCGTTCGTGAACGAAATGTGGTTGATCTGGCGTGACTGTACTACTTTTTCATTTATTACTCAGTAGTCATTTTGTAACTCAGTACTAATTTGTTACTTAGTAATTTACTAATTTATTACTAAAAATGAAATAAATATTGTTAAAAACTGCATAGTAATGCAATCACCCTCGATATTTGAGTATTAAATTAAGGATTATGAACGGACTTTCACAACTAAAACTTGTACGATTAGAGAGATAACAACGAGTACAAACAAATAAAACCATAATTAAATACACATTCTATACTAATTTATTACTCTAAACAGAAATTATTGCTCTCGCCGTTTATGAAATATATATTGTTAAAACTGCAGTTAGGCAACCTTACATCTAGTTTGTCCTCCTGCGAGGTAGACACATCAACGCGCCTTCTGTCGCGGGTGTGGCTAGACCAGTACCATGTAAAATTTGCCAACAGGAAATAGTACTGAAAATGTAGAATGCAATTTATAATCTTTATAATAAGGTAAGCAATTTATGTTGTAACAATTAATATAAGTAGTATAAAATAATTAAAATAGTCACTTTTTCTTCCAAATTATTATTTATTTTTAATAAAAACACTAATTTAGAATTTCTGGCATAGGGTTCTGGGGAGCAGGGACAGAAACCCTTTAGTCACAGTAAATATCCTCGTTTAAGAAATTTTATTCTATTCGGCTTGAATAACCTGAGAAACACATGTAATCAATATCTATCTTTTGATGACATCGTTCAGTTCCGCTTTAAATTCATAAAAAGAAAGCAATCTCAGCCGCCTTTCAAAAGAAGCGTTAACTATTTATATAAAATAAACGGTGTCTGAAATATCTTCTTTGTGTTATATAACTGGGTGGACTGTCTTTTAAAGTGCCAAATACAGGTCACATAATATCTACATTAATGTTACCCTTATCCAATTATCTGCACATTTTATTTTTCTATTGCGATCTTTTCACACAATGAAGTTTTTCCTGCACGAAGTCAATGATGAAATGTTCTCTTTGTCTTCATTGACCAGAAACGTTGACGGAGCTCAACATACTACTAAACTTGTAAACGTGCAGGAATACCGAAAATAATAAACATTTCATACAATAATAATATTAAAACATCAATAATAATAACACAAGTAGTATAAAATAATAGAACATAAATAATATAAAATGAAAATTAGCAATGTTAAATAAATCAAACTATTGACATAAAATGAGAAAATTAGAGTCACTCCATGATAAAATGATAGGAGCGAATACTCCATTTTATGACAGTCAAAGATGAAAAAACAATATTTATTGAAAAGATGACTCCAAAGGAACGAAAAGTGCAACACATTTTGGACAAAATTCTGGTGAAATAAAGAATCAATGCATGAGACAAAGGGATTACTTTTTTAATGCTGCTAGCCTGTTATTGAGCCATTGCGTTTGCAATGTTGTGCTATCTTCGGACTCTCTGTTTAATGTCGTATGTCACCAGCACCGAAAATTCGTGAGAAGAAGAGAGAGGGTGCTCTCTTGTTTTGGTTACTTTTTTTTCCACGGAAAAGTGTGAGCTCATATATTTAGTAATTTCACGTTTCTATCCGCGGATAATTGCTTTTAAAATTACCCGGCTATATTTCAAACCTCGCCTGCCGTGTTCTGAAGTAGGTCACGCCATTTAGGAGAACACACTGTGTTTCCCTCTGGAATTGCACTACGTATCTGCCCTTAGGTTCATTTCGTAGGCAACAAGAGTTGCTTCAGGTAAGGGGAGGTATGGGATCCATTGCCATCTACTTGAGAATGTAAAAGATCAGAAAATATTTTAGAACAAAAATAAATATTATAGAATTTATACGATTTTTCAATATATTCATATTTTAAACGGAGACTCTCGAATTCTGCAAAAGGGCAAAAAGAGTACCCGTTATTCGAGATCATCCAGAGGCGACAATGATGACCGATAGTCAACTATGCCTAGGACGCAATGTCTCGCGGACAACAAAGTATCTTTTGACTTCTTCTGCAGAACCTTACGTTTTCAAAAATACACAGGTTTCGGCATCTATTGGTACAAGAACCCAGCCAACCACATACATGTACAGCACACATCATATCACAAAATATAATATTAAGATATCCGAGAACAATATATTGTAAATGATCAGTTGATTGTTAATTTTACATATTCTGCATGTGGCACATTGTTACCGACGTCGGTGTTCAAGAAATATGGAAATAGCACTTGGCTTCATTGAGCAATTACGAAGCAGTGGTTGTTGATATGCATGGGATAGTGGAATTCATTGTAATTTATTTGTATAATACACAAATGATTTAGTTATATGTTATGTAAATCTCCGCTAGGATAAATCATGAGCAGCGTACTAGCTTCCTGTAGTGTGGTCACGAGGTCGATTCCCTGTCGAGGAAAAATTAGAGTTGTAGCCTTCGTTTAAAAATGAATCCTTTAAAATCGTCCCTGTTCCTGTAGCTGTGTGATGAAGAAAAGTTCGGGCATTCGAATAATTCTAGTTACAGCGAAGGGAAAATGTATGTCCCCTACATGTTCTTACCCCCAAGCACGGGAATTTAACTAGACCGAGGCAAGGAGGACCCCGTTAGCTGGCTGGCAACGTCGGACAATCGAACCATAATGCCAAATACATACATTATATGAAACCCCAATCACGTGATTAGAACGATTAGTGCGATTGGACCCAAAACCAGTGCGCGGCCATCACCGCCATTTTCTTCATCATTACTTCTCACGTAATACGATACAAATTGGTTGCAGTAATAAGGACTTTGTAGTCCAGTGGGATAGCCATTACGTGGATGCGGCCGGGCCAAACAAGAAGAGCACTCGGGATGGCCTCGTGTTCTGCGGCCTGCGCTTCGAGCTCCTCTCCCCCCACTTCGAATTCCCCCTCTACCTTCCTCCTTTCCATCCTCCCTCCACTCTCGTCATTCCTCCCTCCACTCACCGGCCCCGCCCAGGTGGTATGTTACACCATTTCCCTGCACATTTCGATACCTCCTTCCACCCTACACAATCCATCTTTCACCGTACCCTTCCGCCTCCCTCTCCCCGACACAACCCTTACCCTTTCCCCTCTTCATCTCCTTCCTTCCACCTCTCCACCATCCTTTTTTCACCTTTAACCCTCAGCCGACGCAACCCTTATAATTTCTACCTTCACCCTCCTACATTCCACTCTCTCCTCCCCCACCACCGCCCTTCCCTGTCTTCTATCCACCCCAACTCCGCCCTCCTCTTTCATTATCCTCCCCCGCCTTTTACCCACCACCCTCACCATTCTCTTACATCCTGGCTCTCCTCTCTCCCCTTCCCCTTCCCTATCCAGTGTCCGAGAGGCCTCCGGCGCGCAACTTTTGTTTCCGGTTGCGGTGGCACGCTCGCCCGATTTCCACTCAGTCTCAGCTCTCAGCGGGCTGCATGAGTTATAAACAGCGCTCGTATATCGTATTTCTGCTGGCAAACTATTACTTTCGCGATGTTTTCAACGAATCTGGACTCGAAATGGAAATTGAGTAAGGTTTTTTTATAGCCGCGATTATAACGATTTTAGTGGTTCGAACATGTCCAAGGTGTAGAATCGGCGAAAACTTTTACGGCGAGATTTATGTGTTTTAAGAATATATTTCTTCGAAAGGAAACTACCTATTCACATGTAATTGCGAAAAACTGGAAGAAACATTTCACATTTTTTAAATATTCTATTGCTAATTTTACGAGAGTATTTGAGACCGAAACTGTGAGTGCTCATTATTTTTGGTATTGTTGTGATACAACAATCGGAATATGTTAACTGTCAAAAAGAGTGCGAGAGGGCAATCAGTTTCTGTTGTAGTTATTGAAGCATCTAATTGGGTAATAGTAGCTGGTGGATATCTCGTTAATTCAATTATTTTAGTCCACTTCAAGTAATAATTGTATAATCCTATTATTAGTTTCCTCGGCGGAAGTATAAATATTAATTTAACTTTATTTCAGGACAAAAACGAACACATATGGAAATAACTGCGTAATTTTGTTCACAATTGCCAGCAATAAGTAAATTTACAACTTCATTTCCATTTTTTTATTGGCAACACATCGAATTTTTATTTAATTTTCCGGATTGATAATACACAGAGATATAAACAATAGAACAAAGTAAACCAAAAAATGAAACATCAAGGCTTCAAAGTAAATTACTTCCACTGATTGTTTGCTTTGCATGAAATTATCAAATGTAATAATCCATTGAGGCATTTCGTCGGTTTTAGTGTAAAACCATGAATGAGAATATTTATTGACAAGTTCTGTTTTAGTTTTTTCTAACAAAAATTATCAGCGAATCAAATATATTTATAAACGTATCTGAGCTGTAGCGAAAAGTTCTGGAGGATATTTTTTCAAATAACCTGAAATGCTATTAAATTGAATTTTAAACATCACAAAATATCAGTCAATTTCTAATGAGATAAATATCAAATTAAGTACAGTGTTGAAAATTATAATTATTCTTCTTGTTTGAAAAGTAGTGCGCAAGTATTTGAAAGTGAGTGGCAAGATGCATGAGAATATACAATATCCTCTTATACATTTCAGTTTTGTAATAATTAGAATATATGAGCGTGATTTTATAATTAATTGGTGTACATTCAAGTAATAATAAAAGAAAAATTGAAACAAAAGACTGCAGGTTTTCACATACTCATAGCTTGTCAGTAACACGTTTTCAAACATGCTAAGTATTCTCCATCAGCGGAGACCACACAATCAACAATTAAATCGAGTTGGCAGCATTATATATAACATTTGGGCATCTTAGTATTCTACTGCACATCCGTCAGCACCAGTAGAGTACTGTAATTGCTTCGTCTGATTGCCATTGGCATTGCATTTACCAACGCTTGTGACTCGAGGGGACACAGTAAACAATGGGCACGAAGCATAAATAGTTCACAGCGCCTGTTCCTTGAAATTGGTATAGTAAATCTCAGTCCTTCTAAGAAATCGCATACCAACCGGACAAAATCTCGGAAAGCGGTTGCAGATACTAACTTGTACCGGAATACTAATTACTAGCTGATTGTGGGATCGCCGTCGCTTCAACGTATACTATTCCACCATCCTTCAATTAAAACTACTACTGAGAATAATCTTAGATATATAGATATCTGACTAGAAAAATTAATACTTGATAAATGACCTTGGCATGTTAGAATGTTGGCAGTTGTAATCACGGTAAAAAATACTTCCAGGTAGGGATGATGCGAATAATTATAATGTAGCTACATTATAATACAATACATGGTACGCTATTTTGACAATATGGTCCGGAATGGACATAAAACATTACCAGTAAGGTGTTTTTCAGCGTTATTCATTAATGCTTACAGAATATCATTCTCAATTAGTTCGAAAAATTCTATCGCAAAATCTTCTACAATTACATTTCATTAAGTCCTGAGTTGCTTAACACTTCCATACTTTTGTTTGTTCTATAATTTTTTAAGATTGTAAAGCTCTACAAACTCCGTTTAATTTGTGTTCTGAAGGTGAATATATACATACATACATATATAATATATTCTTATTATAAACTATTAATATTTCGTATGTTTAGGTGAAAATGTGATTAAGTTGTAAGTCACTTTCAATTGAAAATAGACCTTTGAACTATTAAGAAATGTATTCTCTAGTTTTATTTTAAGTCCTAGATTTGTTCTCATTCACTTCGTATTCTTCAAATTCAATATTTGAAGGCACTTTACAATACAATACAATACTTTACATTATAAGAATACCAATGAAATAATTCGAATCTTACAAATTCACAACAAATTCTTCCGCTATTTTCATTTTATATTGTTCGTTTGTAAACTATCAGGGTGCCAACCTTATGGAAGAAGATTATGGTGTCATATACTAAAAAAAAACCGGAGTACTGGGGTTTAATCAACGCCACTTACATCGATCTATTTAGATAGTATTGATTTAATTCTACGTCTACTCTCTAAAATCAAAGCGCTAAAACACGCACGTTTATCGAAATTTCTTACAATGTTCTGTGCCGAATCGAAAACATAATGTCAGTCCCTAACCAGTGGATCGAGAAGCGTCGAATGACATATTACATTCTTGATTGGTGAACGGGTAGAGGTATAACTGTGCGTCCGCACATCCGAACACATGGGAGTTATTCAAATACTGAATAGGGATGGGTACAAAGAAGGAAATAATACCAGTTAAACGCTACCAAGCAAGACAAATTCTACGAAGAAATTTATTTGCAATAATAAATTGATAAACTCAAAGAAGTTTGAAAGTAAAGGAACACAAGAATTCCAAAATTAAAATAACAAATTAGTGCTTATTAGAATAAATAGTAGCTATAAAATAAGGTAAGATAAGATTTCTCATACGACACTAATTTATAAATGTACAATTTTGGCATACACGATTATGAAATAGCATTTTGGACAGGTTGTCACACAGAGAATGTCCTCAATCACAATAATTACCGCGCTTTCGAGGCAGAAAAAGGAGTTTGCTCGTTATTTGCAAGCGAGAGCAGGAGGAGTCAGTTGTGAGTACCTATTAGCGTGCGCTCCATTTGCGCGCAAAGGGGCCTCTTAGAATCCCTCCCGCGAGCCTTTAGAAACGAGCTTTCGCGCCGCGTCTTTGAAGCCGCCCCTCGCGGCCCTCTGCGACGGAAGACGACTTCGCACCGTTCTACAAAGACTCTTTCCCACCTAACTTCAAGGGCCTCCGGACGGGGTTGCAGCGCGGTGTGGTCGACTGCGCTTTTGGAGTCAACTTTTTCAATTAATTTTTTGACCCTTGTCCTCGACGACACGGCAACTTAAAAAAGGGAGCGGATGTTTTTTCTTTAGAAAGAAAAAAAACAAGGGTTGGAGAAAGGGTTGATAAAGGGAGGATAAAGCCCTTCGAAACCTTACAATTTGGTATCATGTTTTTGTTGTAAAGATCTTTTAAACTTTTTTCAACCTGCGGTATTTATAATCTGTTATTTAAAATTTTGCGGTATTCTCGTAAGATCTTATTCATATAGTTCCATTATTAACGTAGTATTTGTAATATTTTTGTGTTTTATAAGGAAAATAAGTGCAAGAAAAGTACTTCAATTGAATTTAGTTTTTATTTCTTATATACAACTGTAAATTTCATATACCAAACTGATCAACGAGACGGAGAAGGAACGCGAAGGCCAAATGAAAGCGTACTATTCCTCAACCGGAGTCAATTGACATTTGTACACGTAGGCTTCCGCGGCTCGAGTCCATTACTTCTAGGCTGTCCGAGAGGCGCCGCGTCTTAGGTTCATTTACAATGGTGGTTGCCGTCATACTACGATCAACCTTATGGAGAAATGCTTCCCGCTGGAGCGAGCAGGATTGCGGCCCCTTCACTGGCATGCATATGTGTAAGGTGGGTTGCATCAGCACCAGATGCCAGGCGCGATTACAACGTAGAGAACAGAGCGGTTCTTTGAAGAAAAATATTTGGATGGAAATATCTAGAAGTGTAATTGAAGGGTAAAGGTGGAAGACAGTTTATTTTAGGTGGCAATTCAGCGGATTTTTGAGTTTGATTTGTACGGTGGAGAGAGAAATCTTTAATAGGTGAACATTCGTTTTAAGCCTCTGGGGGAATTTTTACAGAATTCATGTAATTATTCTATGTAATAGATGTGTGATATGTTGCTGTTGTTAACGTCATAATATTATTAGTAGACTTTTATATGCCAATTTATGTGTGTAAGCTATTGCGTATCGAATATCATTATTATTACTATTATTATTACTATTATTATTATTACTATTATTATTATTACTATTTTATAATCCTGTTTTGTTTTAGGTGAGACGCCTTTGAATTTAAAAAATGCACTTGATTTAAAATAAAAAAAAGAATGAAAAAGATTAAGACACAGTTATGAGCTCTCCTTGACACAAATCCAGACTATGCTGTTGCATTTAAAGAATCGCGCGCCAAATATAGTGTTTATTACTTACCACAATTCGCAGGATTAGGCACTGAATACACAATACTTCTCAATGACACAACCAGAGCTTAGTACTGTTTGGAAAAGCATGCTTTACACGCGGCAATTTCGCAAAAATCAAAAAATTCACAGGAAGACGCCGGTTTGCTCGTATTGTTGAAACATGAACAGAGCATCACTGGTAGTTAAATTGTTTATACACGGAATAGAGAGTAATTTCACGGAATCAAGAGCTAATAATACAAATATAAGTATATTATTGACTATGTTTGTCGGCCACGTAATGTTTCCTTCTTGTATGCATACTGATACACACGATCTAAACTTGTAGGCCCAACTTACGAGACTCCGCGAAGATTGGTAAAACACACTTGGCAATAAAGAGTAGGCACGTGACATTCAATACCATTCTTGAAAAATTTAGTTTTTGCTAATAGATTATAATGCTCGCATGTGTTGACAACATAATTGTTATATTTCAGAAACATTAGAACATTTCAAGACACGCCAGTCGACATTCCCAATTTCATATTTATTAGTCTCCTCAAAACGCTAAAGACTATTTTGCTCCCTTAACAGGGATAATTGATGATTTATAAAGCTTCTTTTATCCTCCAAGTAGGAGAGATCGCTGGAGAACGTCCAAGGACGTGGCGTATCTACGCGAAGGTCGGGCTTCGGGGGAAGACGGGTATTGCAGGGGCGTAGCAGAGGGTGAAGGAGCAGGAGGAAGGAACGACTGAAATGAGCATATAGCTATACCAATGAGACATCATCATGAAAGTGAGAAGGTAGAATAACGAGAGAGAGAGAGAGAGAGAGGAAGAGGAGAGGAAGAGAGAAGAGGACGGAGAGAGAGAGACGAGAGAGAGAGACGAGAGAGAGAGACAAGAGAGAGAGAGAAGTAGAGAGAGACGAGAGAGAGAGACGAGAGAGAGAGAGACGAGAAGAGAGAGAAGACGAGAGAGTGGAGAGAGACGAGAGAGAAAGAGAGACGAGAGAGAGAGAGACGAGAGATGAGAGAGACGAGAGAATGATGACGAGAAGAGTAGATACGAGAGAGAGAGACGAGAGAGAAGACGACGAGGAGGGAGCGAGAGATTGAGAGAGACGAGAGAAGAGAGACGAAGAGAGAGAGGACGAGAGAGAGCAGAGGACGAGAGAGAGAGAGACCGAGAGCGAGAGACACGAGGAGAGAGAGACGAGAGAGAGAGGCGAGAGAGAGAGACGAGGAAGGAGAGACGAAGGAGAGAGACGAAGAGAGAGACGAAGAGAGAGACGAGAGGAAGAGAGACGAGAGAGAGAAACGAGAGAGAGTGAGAGACGAGAAGAGAGACGGAGAGAGAGAGACGAACGAATGGAGAGAGACGAGAGATTGAGAGAGACGAGAGAGAGAAGACGAGAGAGAGAGAGACGAGAGAGAGACGAGAGAGACGAGAGGAGAGACGAAGAGACGAGAGGAGAGAGGGAAGAAGAGAGAGAGGAGAGACGAGAGAGAGAGACGAGAGAGAGAGAGAGACGAAGAGAGAGAGAGACCGAGGAGACGAGAGACAAGAAGAAGAGAGAGGAACGAGAGAGGAGACGAGAGAGAGAGACAAGAGAGAAGAGAGACGAGAGAGAGAGACGAGAGAGAGAGACAGAGAAGAGAGACGAGAGAGATGAGACGAGAGAGAGAGACGAGAGAGAGAGACGAGAGAGTATGACGAGAGAGGAGACGTAATGAGAGAGGAGACGAGAGATCATGAGAGAATGAGAGAGGAGAGAGAGAGAGAGAGAGAGAGAGAAGAGAGAAGAGAGAGAGAGAGGAGAGAGATGAGAGAGAGGAGACAAACAGAGAGAATCAATAGACGAATAGCTCAAAACGCGATAAATTTGAGAACGAGGCGCGTACACCGGAATGAGATTGGTAACGTAGGATTTGAGATGAGGAGGACAGAAAAGTCATAGATACGGATTAAGGTGAGAGGAAGATAAAACGGAATGAGGAAGGCGACAGGAGATGTCTGGTAGAGTGGTGACCGGAGACAAGGGTGGACGGAAAGTGTGGCAGGAGAGGAACGACGATGGATTTGTTACAAGAAAACTGTTGGCCCGAAGGAGAGATTCGTGTAGATGAGGGCAACCTGCATGGACTGACGGATAGGGTGTGAAGCGAGGGAATTTAAAATGTAAGGGTGACGGAGAGATCGGCCGGAGTGAGCAAAACCGAAAAAGAGAAGAGAGTGGGAGAAACGACAGTAGGTTTGGTGTGAGGGAGAAAACGAGAAGAGATGGCAGTCGTGAAGGTGATTCAAAAAGGTGGGAAGAGAGATCGGATGTTGGTGGAAGATTGGTGGAGGAAGTGAGCGATAATAGGTGCGGCTGGTAAGCAGGGAAAGTGGCCAGCAACAAGATGGAAAGAGAGATCGGTATGGTGGAAGTTTTGTTGGATGAGTGAGGCGGATAAATAAGTGGTCGGGTAGGCAGGAAAGGGGCCAGCAACAAGATGGAAAAGAGAGATCGGATGTTGGTGGAAAGATGGTGGAGGAGGTGAGCGGATAAATAGGTGGGCCGGGGAGGCAGGAAAGGCGGCCAGCAAACAAAGGTGGAAGAGAGATCGGGTGATGGAAGATTGGTGTGAGGAGGTGAGCGGATATTATAGGTGGGGCCCGGTGGGCAGGAAAGGGGCCAGCAACAAGATGGAAAGAAGATCGGAATGTTGGTGGAAGATTGGTGGAGAGAGTGAGCGGATAAATAGGTGGGCCGGAGGGCAGGAAAGGGGCCAGCAACAAGGTGGAAGAGAGATCGGTGATGTGAAGATTGTGGGAGAGGTGGAGCGGATAAATAGGTGGGGCGTGGTAGGCAGGAAAGGGGCCAGCAACAAGATGGAAAGAGAGATCGGAATGTGGTGTAAGATTGGTGGAGGAGTGAGCGCGATATATAGGTGGGGCCGGGATGGGCAGGAAAGGGCCAGCAACAAGATGGAAAGAGAGGATCGGATGGTTGGTGGAAGAGTGTGGAGGAGGTGAGCGGATATATAGCGTGGGCCGGGTGGCAGGAAAGGCGGCCAGCAACAAGATGAAAGAGAGATCGGATGTTGTGGTGGAAAGAGTGGTGAGGAGAGTGAGCGGGCATAAATAGGTGGGCCGGGTGGCAGTGAAAGGGGCCAGCAACAAGATGAAAGAGAGATCGGATGTTGGTGGAAGATTGGTGGAGGAGGTGAGCGGATATATAGGTGGGGCCGGGAGGGCAGGAAAGGGGCCAGCAACAAAGCGGTGTCATCTCAGACCAGAGACCGGGCGGCCGGAGGGGCGGGCGGAGACAATGTGCGTGGGAGGGGCCGATCGGCGGTTCGCCCCGGACGGGCCTCGGGTCCCAGCGAGCGGCGAGTAAACGCGGGGCCTTCACGCTGGCCGCGCTCGGCAAATACGGCCCGCCGCCAAGGCGGAGATGAGGTCCAGATGAAAGTGACCGCGCGCTGGCGATGGGAGCGCGCAGGCGGCGGTCGACGCAACTACAGCCCCGCGGATGGGGCCAGGCAGGTTCCGGTCCAGCAGCGAGTTGCGTCATCATTGGAACAATTAACCACGGACAGCGCGAGTTCGTGAAATCGACATGAATATAATTTAACAGTAGGCAATTGTAAACTAGAAAATGAGCGAGGGCTAAAAAAATGTTTGAGAGAAAAGTGTAAAAATGCAATTTGACCATCTTAACACTTGTAAATATGACTGTCACGTGGCCAATAAATGAATAACAAAATCCTTAGTTTAAAGTGTCTTAATGGAAATTTATAAATATGCTTTCAGAGATGTTCGTCTAAATAAAATTTCGTCCATAACTATCCGTTCAAGACACTTGTCCATTGGTGATAGTTTATAACATTTTAGTCCAATAGTAAATTTCGTGCATACATTTTTTAGTTTTCAGAAATAGTCCGATTTTGACGGAACAACTTGTCCAATTTAGTAAGTTCTTAGTATTTTCGCCCAACTGCAAGTTTGGTCCGGCAAATTTCGTCAGACAATTTTCACTCTAAGGAACGATTGTTCAATATACACATTAAGAACGTGTCGGACACATTATAAGAGATTAGAAAGAACTTAAAGAAAATGGAAAACTGAAGGAATACTTAAAGGGCAATTTTATACCACCCAAAACTAATACATAGCAACCTCCGAAAACGAGAAAATGATGACAGTTAGGAAGGAAAATATATATTTTAAATTACTTGCAATTTTTGTAATGTCCGTAATGGAATAAAAATACATTTTTTAGTTTGTAAATTTTGTTTTGTAATAATAATTACTCAGAATAGCCTCAAACATTTCAACTGAAAAAACTGTACCTAATCGATCATAGAATAAAATATACACAGAATGTTATTTCACGTAGTACTAAAGGGGACTCACCAAAAAAGTAGTGGACACTAATTAATGCAGGAAAAAATACATCTGGGCATATATGTGCAAAGGGAAAAATGGCAATAGGGCGAAAGCATAATGAACCAGCATTCTGTTATCCATATCCAAAAATATACTGTGATGTGTTATGATAGTAATACAGATACGAAGAAAGCGTAATGATTTGTTCTGAAACTTTTTCCCTAATAATTTGTGACGGGAGACAGATACAAATCAAAACGAATAAAATGATCATCTAAGATAATTATTTTAAGAAAATGGGTATGATACCATCATGAAAAACGATGACGTCTTGGATTTGTTTACGCGAATGTGGTGACAGGGCAAAAACAAGTCGACGGTTGGAACAGACGGACGTGCCAATGGGTACTAAGGCCATCTATCTGATCTGCGGGTCCTAGAGGGAGGTGCACGAATTTGGGCAAGATAAAAAGTTCCAATGACAACACTGGTGGATACAAAGTATCGGTGGCCACGATGTTGTAGGATGCAAATCCAGACAGTGGCTAATTTAGGCACTAGCTACACTGTTGGCTCGTGGCTAGCTCTTGGTCAGCGTGCTCACTTTTCACTACTCGGCCCCGGGTTCGATTACCTGTCGAGTCAGGACTAGTGTGCGTTTTCCTTGCAATGTCCCAGTGTATTTGCTGTGTGACGATGAGAAAACTTATACTTCTCACTCAAACCAGAATACAGCGTGGGAACGTCTACGTGCAAAACACACGTACCCCCTTAACCCATGGTCGGCAGGGACGTTGCCGGTAGGCATTAGCACGTTCACGTTCTGTCGCGCCAAGTACATACATACAGCTACTCTGTTGCATCGATTGTAACTGATACCTGGAGAAGAATTCTAGCGGTCGGCTCCGTGGTTTCTCCGATCAATACCAGGTGAATGCCAGAGCAACACACCAACAAACATGCACTGCGCGCTTCCTCAAGATTCTCCTCTCCAGTCCCTTCACAAACACACTTCCACTTGCATTTGTTTCACTATCACACATGTGGGGAGACCAGGTGAGTGCTTCGATCTTATCCCTGTTGGGGCAGTGTTTTGCTGAGGGAAATTCCCGTATACGAACGAATAGATCAAATCCAATTTCACTATCCAGCGGGATTGGAACACCGCCACATCCCGGTATATAACACACACTATACTTATAGGTCTAATGATCTAAAGATTTGACGCGCCTAAATTCAATCAATACACATATACTCTAACGGAGACGACAGGGGCGTCGGGGACGTTGAGAGCAACGATGGTGATAGGGGCTGGAGTTCACAGCGACGACACGCGCTATGACAACGTCGTGGCAGGGCGGCGTCAGCGTGATCAGAGGCGATCTAGCAGCGACGGAGGGCGGTGGAAGCAGCAGCTCACAGCAGGCGTTGCGGGGCAGCGTCGGGCGGCGCGGGGTAAATCTGGCTCAGTGCGGGTCCGCTGTAATTACCGAAACCCTCTTTGCCCTGTCGTGCTCTCCTCGGACAGCGGCCGCGCTGGCGGGACCCCCCCTCTCTCTCTTTCTCTCGTACTCGTTCTCGCGCTCTCGCTCGCTCCCTCTCTCGCTCCCTCTCTCGTTTCGCTCTGTCGTTCTCGCTCTCTCGTTCTCGCTCTCTCGTTCTCGCTCTCTCGTTCTCGCTCTCTCGTTCTCGCTCTCTGTCTCGTTCCCTCGCTCGCTCTCTCGTTCTCGCTCTCGTTCTCGCTCTCACTCTGTCTTGTTCCCTCGCTCGCTCTCTCCCTCTCGTTCCCTCGCTCACTCTCTCCCTCTCTCGCTCTCGGTCTTTCTCACTCTCGTTCCCTCTCTCGCTCTCTCCCTCTCTCTCTTTCTAACTCTCTCTCTCTCTTTCTCTGCGCGCCCACGCGGCGGCACTCGCGCGAGACCAGATCTCGCGCGCTGATACATTACATGAGAGACCAAGTGATACCAGAGACGCTTCGACGGATTTCTATTCATTCACGCTCCGAAAGCACCGTTGATGCTCATCTGCGCAGTGAACTAGCAGAGCTTGGTACAGAACTAATCTTTTTATACGTTATTTCGAGTCCTATTTCCTACTGCCGAGAGATTAAGAAGAAAATGCAGAACCTTTCTTTCGCGAGGTTATGTGATAAATATTTTTTTTATTATTAAGCACAATAACATCCACTAGTCAAATCGAGTTGTATCTTTGGCGTTATATTATAATGTAAATGAAAAAAATGTCTTCGCGATATACATATCTTTTAAAAAAAATTGCATCACTGAAGTTGGTCGTGATGAGGCGAAAAATATGTTTGCATTACATCAATTGTATACAGTCCTTCACCACCTATAATAAAATACACTACTCTTGTTCGTAAATACATCAATGATTATGTCTTTCATGACTCATGAGAAAACAATTAATTTCTTTGTACAGTAATAACTAAAATATCAGCATTATAATTTTGAAAAAAATGTTATTAATTTTCACAATATGGAAGTGATGAAGGCTGAAATTTTCCTGTTACTCTACATGTTGGCGATTCTCATTAAATAAAGTAATATACACACAATTAAAAACAGGAAGGAAGATGTCTGATTTTCAGAGAGAGAAACGAGTAATCTTGTTGAAATGATAAAATGAAAAGAACTCCGTAAAATTAAATCAAGTTCGTAAAAATGTAAAAATAAACTAAAGATGTAATCATTTCAGCTGCACATAATAAACAAGTAAATTTTCGATTTGAATGAATTCGAAAAAAAAGCGATGCAAAAGGTTTGATTATCATCATACTTAAAGTGAGTAATTGTGTAAGTAATTGAAGATACATTTCTTGAAATATGAATTAAGATTCTACTCTACATCACATCAAGACCCTTGTTTAGTCAACCAAAGACAAAAAATTGAGATTCCATACCTGCCACACAGCAGAGTTATTTTCCTATTTAAATAAAGTGGCACTTCGCGGTCACATGGTGGATGGACAGGAAGACGCTGTCATCCAATCGGGAGCTTCATTACGATCTTTTGGTGTTAGCTCTTCTGATTGGATGATGCCGTTTCCCTCTCCTACCAGCTCGTGATATTGAAGTTTCATTATATTTCAATCGGTGTATAAATAAACTGCCTAACAATCATACGCACCTTGACAAACGTGTAACTTCACTACATGAGATTTCCCACCACAATGTTATTGGCAAAATTTAGTCATGTTGACCCCTACTCTGCAGTGAATCTGACCGGGGGTGCTTTGATTCAAGTTTTGACGGAGGTGGATTTTCGACACAAGCATATCGATGTCAGCTGCTGCCCGGAGGAAAATTCTACAGTTTAACTACTCTAGTCACTAATCTTTGTTAGTTTTTCCGATCAATACCCTTACAAACGGGTGTCAGTTCGCAAGCGATACGCTTCCTCTACTTTGCTATATCCTCTCTCCTTACTTACACACTCACTCACACACACACACACACACACACACACACATGAAGTACACTGTCACACATCGGGAAATCAGTCGATAGCTCGTAGCTTGTGCCGGCTGAGGGGTGTTCTACTGAGTGAATGTTCTTAGGGGAGGACCGCAAGTCGTCGCGTAGAGCGACACCGGATCGCACCATCCAGCGGTGTAAGATTAGTCCCTTCTCCCGAGATTAAATAATAAGGTCTAATGATCGTAGCAGTTGACGTGCCCCGTAACATCAATCAATCAACCGATCAATCATCCAATCAATTTATCATTCAATCAATCAATTAATCAGTGAATAAATAAATTAATCATTCAATCAATCAATCAATGAATCTCCTACACATCCAAGGAGTTTGTAACTTTTATTCTGAAGCACCTGAACATACAACAATAAAATTTAGAACACTAATGTCACTCGATATCAGAAAGGTATGGAATAAAATATGACCCTTAATATAATAATTCTAGTATACGGCACTAGTAGAAACATCTATTACAGCACTCCAACGCACGGCGTCTCGGCGATAAACTTCTCGGACTAATTATTTCGTTCGCGAAAGAATAGATGCACAAAAACGGTGAATATACAATTTTAATTTTCAAATATACAAATGTTTCTGAACCCTTTTTCATGTATTATGTTTAATGCAATGCAATATAATGACAGGCAATTATTTGGCGGGGTGTATAACGTCTGAATACAGCAATACTCTACAAATATGTCAACATCGTTGATTAAAACTGTCACGGTATATTTATACCACTGTTATTTAACTCCTGCAATACGAAGTTGGTAAGAGAGAATCTCACAAAGGCGATCGGGGTGTATTCATCGAGTAACTGGAATGAAAAGCGCGCGAGAGAGGAGTTTGAGGAAGGCAAGCAAAGTGATCGTGGGAGGGGTTGCGGCTCGGGGCGGAGGCACACAGTGATCCCGGTTATCCCTTGCAATCCCAAATTATTTATTATGACGAAACAAAATCTTTAAGGCATAATATCGATAAAGAGGAACATTAGAAGACTTAAAACGTTTTTTAACATTTTCCGCACATTAGTCTACATTTTACGAAATGTTGATATATCGCTAAAGAGGCCACATAGAGAACTAAATATATTATTATCTTCGTGAACTAAATATAATAAAACTAACTTTTTTACTACGTCAATTAAAAAAGCAGTTCTTTCGCTTTTTAATATATACAATCACACAACATTTTAAACATTTTGTTCTTTACAAGTTGGCTGGCAATATTTACTTCCACATTTTACAGTAACAAGAATTGTTTGAACTGCTTTCGGGGCGCCGAGAAGGCGTTATTTCGTTATCGACAAACGGCATTTTATTTCTTTCAAACATTTATATTTCAATAATCTATAAAGCAAATTTCTGTGTATCATCTCCACAAGAAACTTTTTAATAACAAAGAATTTCCTATAATACGGATATTACTTAAGCTTCGATGGTTTCGCTAATAACACATTTATATTAACAAACTATCTTCCCATTTAAAAAGTATCTATAACAAAATATAACAGATCGTAGGAGTTTCTTTATAAATAATTTTTGATTGATTTTAAACAAAATAAATTCAAATTCTTAGGTTTTGGAGGTTTCAGAAGGCGTTTATTATGTTAAAATGGAGCAAAATAGCCAATGTTTGAACATATGTACTCTGTTTATTATACTATATAAAACTATATAATCCTTAAAAATCCTGAGGATGGTAGAAAGAGAAATAAGTTAGTTTCGAAGCCCAAACGTCTCGAAATAACATTCAAATCACGCAATTTGGAAAAACGTGTTATCACATCTAATAACTAATTTTCTTCATTTAAAAACGATAAAATTGTTTCAGTCAATTGAAAAACTGAAGTTATGAAATACACCGAAATATTCCATTATCTGAAATATGAATATTGGTTAGAGATTATTTAAATACAGCGTCGTTAAAGTCATTCTCAACTGCTGCAACGGCAGAGGCGCTGTGTTGGCAGGGCATTGGCGAAATGATGCAGAGCAAGGAAGCATTACACGGGACGACGCGAGTGCAGTTTGCTTGCAGTGAAAATGTATGTTGAAAGGATTGGTCAGGTAGCATGTAGACATTGCGGGTCGGTGAATGGCGCACGGATGATACAGCAGCAGAGTGGCAGTGCGGCAAGTTGGCAGGGTAGTAGGGTTATAGTGTGGTAGGGTGGTAGTGTGGTAGTGTGGTAGGGTGGTAGTGTGGTAGTGTAGTAGGGTAATAATATGGGAGGGTGGTAATGTAGTAGGATGGTAGTGTGGAAGAGTAGTAGGGTGGTAGTATAGCAACGTAGCAGGGTGACAGGGTGGCAAAAAGACAGATTAGCAGAATAGCATGGCGACAGGGCGGCCACAGAATCACAGGGTCGTATGACGCCAGAATTACAGAACGGTAGATTTCCTTAACGAAGGATCGCAGAGCGGCAGGGTCGTTTGAAAGGTCAGGGTTTGTTATTGATTATACGTGATCGGTAGTGGCGATCAAGGTTGGGGGCGACGGAATATCCAGCTATTTGGTCTGGGCGTGGTGCGGGGCGGGGGGCCGGGAGGGAGGAGGGCGAGGCGGCGGGGCAGGGAGAGGGCGGTAGGGCGGGGGCAGGGAGGGACGGGCGGGGGGCGGGGCGGGGGCGGGGCGGAGGCGGGGCGGGGGCGGGGCGGGCGTGGGGGCGGGGCGGGGCGGGGGGCGGGGGGCGGGGGTGCGGGGCGGGGCGGGGGTCGGAGCGGGGGCGGGAGCGGGGCGGGCGGGAACGGGGGCGCCAGCACGTGGGCGCGAAATGAATAGGAAGGCTAGGAATAGTGACGACGCCGCCGCGCGTGGCGCGTAGGTAATCAGAGTCTGCGCCTGCGCGCGTAGCAAGCGCCGATCACATTCGCGCTGGCTGGCAGCCGGCAGTACTAGAGCAGCTGCTCGCGCGCGCGGGGCGCCGAGGACGACGACGGTATCGCTCCACCTCGATCGACCGGTCGCTCGCCTCCAATACCTTGAAATGGGGCTAGAGCGACTCCAAACTAAACGGGTTGTGTCAATAGGTGATCGTTTCAGTTTTCCGAAATAGGGGGTTTCAAATTACACGAAAGTTTTTGCAATCATTTAATGAGAACGGATGAAAAAAATGGTTTGAATAACATTGTATAAAAGATATGATTCAGTTTTTTGCGCTCTCTCCCAGAAAGAAATATATTTTTAACATAGAATAAAGAAAAATATCCCTCTGACGGTCTGTATAATTTTAAATGTATAGTTTGTCATAGAATGATGTATGGTGATGTGCTAAAGTATTCGTGAATACATTCTAGGTGTATTTGTCGAAGTTAAAGAATATGGAAAAAAGATTCAATTTACTAACGCATTGTCGTCGAACGAAATCTATCGTGGCATTGGATTTTTGTTCTTTGTTGTTTTAGGTGAATAGGTTTGAGGTAATTAAGAGAGAACTTCCCTTATTTTTTAATGTCATAAAAGTGCACAAATACAGTATATATCGTCGATCTGAATTGAAAATATTAATCCAACGTACTGATATCTTACATTTATAGCTCGCAGTTATGGTAATAGGGTCTTTAAAAAAGGAAAGAAAAATGTGATTAATTAATTGGCTGCAATCGTAATCCGATATCACGATTTTATTGTTATTTTACTCATTTTTGTAATGCTATATTGAAAGAAAAATTACTTAGAAATAAAATTATGAATAATACTTTTAAAATGTCGGCAACGCAGTTGTAGATCCTTTCCAAGAGAACGTGGGTAAGTTAGCCAAAGTTCGAAATACAATACATTTCTCCGTTATTACTCTTCGTTCAATTCCAAATGAGAGTGGAACAAACAACCAATTGTTAGAATGTTTGCCAAACTTTCAATTTCCATGTTTATAGTCCGCCTAATGTCGATTTGTGCTTCTGAGACCTGGACAACATTTGTTTTTCACTTAAAGAACATTACGCCGAAGACAATATTACGCTCTGCTGACTTTCTGCTACTTCAGAGATAAACACGTGCGCAAGCCGAAATAGCGTGCCCGCGGCGGGTTTCATCGGTAAATAAAGGGACGCGACCACTTTTCGCAGCCGACTGTGTGAAATTCACACGCAACAACCTATCGCACCTACGAGATTACGCTC
The DNA here is from genome assembly GCA_017312745.1 of Gryllus bimaculatus. NCBI lineage: Eukaryota > Metazoa > Arthropoda > Insecta > Orthoptera > Gryllidae > Gryllus > Gryllus bimaculatus. Next base: position 1,076,560 of record BOPP01000009.1, on the reverse strand, counting down.
GTAAATATCGTACAAATAACTGCAGCATTTGATACAGTCCAACTTTCCTGATTTTATCCTCTCCACACGCAAAACGTGAAAATATAAACTCTCTAAGCCATCGTCACATATTTCATCGTACGTGAACCAAATCTCACAATTTCCGGATTTTGCGCAGCTTCTTTGTCGCTCACATTTTCCGGGGCTCCGCGGGCATGGTAAACGCGGTGTAGGAGACGATCCACTAAAACCACCGTGTCATCGAATTAATATTCATTCACGGCGTATCTTTCAGATGCCGTGGCACGAGGAGATAAGGGTTTCGAAAGCGGCGATGGCAAACGACGGCTGAGGATCCTTCCGTCCTCCCCCCCCCCACCCCTGTCCCGCCCTCCCTCTGAGCGAGCCGCTCGTTTAAGAGTCTACACGAGCGCGGCGGAGTGGGGAAGCCGGGACTACGCAAAAACCGAGGGGGCGATTAGGGTGATAAATTGCATTGTAGATAATTACATCCCACCTTTCAGTGTTGCCCAGCGGACATTTCAAGGGCACGGCTAGGCCGCGGCCCACAGCCGTGGGAGGGGAAGGCGGGGCGGGCAGGGAAGGCGGGACGGGGAATGAAGATGTAAGGTACGGGTTTGCGGGAAGAGGGAGGAATGGAAGTAGAAGAGGTCAGTCGGTAGTATTTTCGGGAAGGTGCTGGGCGGGGCGTGGTAGATAGGATAAGAGTTAGAGCGTGGCGAATGGGATGGAATTGTATAAGGTGGGATGCGGCAGGGTGATGTCGGTGTGGAGGGAGTGGTCTAGACGGCGAAGGGAGGGGAGAGGTGAGGTGGGATTGGGTGCGGTGGAGAAGGATGGGGTAAAGTGAGGCGGAATGGTGCGGGATAAGGTGAGATGGCGCGGGAGGGACCTGCTTAGGAGCGGGATGTGGTTGGGCGGAGTCTAAAGGCGAGGGTGGGGCGAAGGGATAAGGCAGAAGAACATGGAGCATGTACCACGGGACTCTCGTAAAGGCATGGTCGAGGAAGAGCAAGCCTTTGTTGTCTGAGCGGGCGACCTCATCGACCTGACGTAATCCCAGAAGAGGAATGGGAAACCAAATGCGATCGACTGAAAAAGGGAGTTTGTGAAGACAAACTGCCCGTTGTTTATTTGTAGTAAATGGAACAAAATCAAAGTGTGATGAAAAATTCGTGGAGGGATATAACATTTGGCACTAAAATAAATGCACTTAATGTCAATACTAATTTTACGGCAGACATCTCAAATTGTTTTTAGTTATGAGTGCGAGTTATGTGACATATTAGAAATATTTCTCACTATTTTATGAACCACGGCAACATTAAAATTGCATTCACGAAAAGTTTATTATTTTTAAGTACTTACAACCTGTAGATGCCTGTGCTTTTTTCGTGAAATTTTATATTCTATATTAATAATTACGGCAACTATGTTTCCAATTGCAAATGAACTATACTACTGCATTTGAAAGCATTGGAAAATAATTATAGATTTTTATTCACCTCTCAAAGAAAATGAATAAACAGATGTTGAATAGGCTTAATGTAAATACATTACTTTATTCTACTTTTTTAATTTACTATGATCTTTGAATCTACGGTACGCAAGAGTTTTTTATAGCAATATTTGTAATTTTCTCCAACAGCGATTGTATCTGATATTTCACTGTGAGAGCAGACACATACTTACGTTCAAGAGATTATATTTCGTAGTGAAACACAAATGAACGATTTCTAATTTTATTGATATATTAAAAAAATGATATGTTTGTGTTTTTGAGCGCCGAATACATTTTCTAAAACTTCTACTTAACTCTTTAAATTTGATCTTGAGATATATGACGTTTTTTGGTATTAAAGTTTACATTAATTTACCCGGTACTTGGTTAGAAAATATTAAGATTGTAAATTAAATGGTTCATTTAAAAATGCATGAATTGTTTCTTTTAGAACTCTTTCTGATATTTAATTCCATTTAACGATAAATAATAAGTGATAAATATTAATATTTGGGTAAGAAATACTGCAAAAAATGTTACATTTTACAAATTTGTTTGATATTGGAAATGTATTGGAAAAACAGAAATGAAATGAACTATTAAGAAAGTAGTTAAAGGCCTCAAATACTTGTGAATTCTGGTTAACCATTCGAAATGCTTTATCAGAAACAATCATTATAGATTCTAAAGAATAGGCCATTTTAATGTCAAAACTCACGGAACAAAAAATGACTACCCATATTTTCCACAATTCCACAGATTGTGTATGATGAGAATTTTGACGTTATCTTTAGAGGGAACCTACGTACAAATAGTAGCTTGCGAAGGAGGGAACTATTAAGGAACCTCACAGGGGGAAGCAAAAAATTGGGCATTCTAAAGAACGAAAACGTCGTCTGTCACGCAAATTGTCTTAACGGCTGTCATAAACGAAACAACTCCAAAAGCACACAAAAGTTGATGGACCTCACAAATGGAAGTCAGTTTTATGAACGCAAGGTCACAATCAGTCATAATCTATTTCCAAAGCAAATAAACATGTCTAAATGCGACACGACAAGCAGTAATTTGGAAAGTATAATAGATCTTCGTTATTTGGAACTCTAGAGTTAAAAAATAATTAGTAAATCTACACAATTTAACTATGTCAATTTTGTTAACACGAATTATAAAGCCTGTGAACAATTTTGATTGGGATGTGGCACATATTAAAAGAAATACATTAACAACATTTTAAATACCTTTTTAGGACTCATTTCAGTGTTTCAACAAAAACTTTGAGAATTTGTAATTCAATTTCATAGTTTGAATGTTTTGATTTAGAGGCGAGAAATGTATGATTTTGAATTGACCTTTCGTGATGGTAATTGTTCTTGCTGTCATGGTTTGAAACGTTTTGGGGGAATTACTAAAGAAAGATTCTTAAAAATACTTTCGATAAACAATTATGCGAAAAAACACTTGTTACATGGGAACAAATGAATTCTTTGTACTAGTGGGATTTTCCGTTAGATTCTGAAGATAACCAAAACATTTCGTCTACATATAATAAATACAAAAACGCGATTCACATCTCCAACAAAACTATGCTCCCTTAGTAACTCTCCCGAAAATTCAATAACTTTACGCATGTAATAAATCAACATGTGCACGTGAGAAAAATTGTACATGTCAGAAAACAAAATACATTTCTCATGTTCACTACTTTTTCATTTCTCTGTTACATGCGTCAGCAGGCAAAGACAGCATAGGACTACGAAAGAAACAATATTGAAATTGAACAACTTTCACCAGAGTAAGAAGAAAGTAAGTCACATGAGTGAAAGAGTGTCAGGAAACACATGAAATATGCGCAAAGAGTTTCACAAACTGAGTCCGTAACTCACGAAATACTGAAAAATATCAAATATATAGGAAAGGTTGACTTGGAATTTATACGAACCGCAAATGCTTTCCGCATCAGATTAAGCCTTTTTTCACAGTTACCAGCCGCATACGGATTATAAAAGCGGAAAACCGGAGAGAAATTAAAAAAAATAAAAATTGAAATGAGAAAACTGATATAATCAAAGGCAAGAATGTAGACATTGAATCGTCGAAAAGATATCCTCTAAATGGAACACATTGTGTGATGTTTGGATGATGTTTTTTCTTCTGCAGTAGTTGTATTCGCTATTCATTTATTTTTGTGCAATAAAAATGATTCTGCTTGCGTATCAACTCACTATGAGAGGCACATATACTTCAGTTTCGTTCGTCGTACATATTATTTCAATTTTGATATTTGAATAACATTTCTGCAAAGAACGAAGAAGAAATATATTTAACAAAGAAGAAATATATTTAACAAAATTATGTTTCACAATCAGTAATAGCTTGGATTTGAGGATTCTTTAAAGAGGATGTGACCATTTGTAACGAAATAAATTTCATACGGATGATAGGCTAAAGGGGAAATGTCAAAATATTAGTATACTATCTGAAATATACTGAACATGTGGGAATCTTATTATTTTAATGAATCACACATTAAAGCGCTATTAGCATCGTTGCAAACAATTAAACTCAAGATAAAAATCTTAACACCCGAAACACTTTTAATTTCCTCACAAACTTGCACTTAAATTTAAAAAAAAATGTGCAATATTGAAACAATTTTCCAATACAAAACAACAACAGACAAATATCAAAGGAAACCACGAGGCTATCGACATTTGTAGTATGGACTGTGAAACGTACCGTTCGACTGTGCATGAAGCCAGGGATTGCTAGTGGCGGCGGCTGCAGTAGTGGTGATAGCGGTGGCAGCAGCGGCGGTGGCAGAGCGGCGGCGGCGGTGGCGGCGGCGGCGGCGGGCGGCGGCGGCGCGGCGGGGCTGGCGGCGTGGCCGGTGGTGGTGGCAGTGCCAGTATTGGTGGGTGTGGTGCGTTGTCAGTGTTGGGGGCGCTGTCGGATGGTGGGGGTCATGGTGGTTGGGTGCGGCTGAGGTGGTTGGCACGGTGGTGCGGAGGGTGAGGTAGGGTAGAGAAAGGGGTGGTGGTGGCGGCCAGGGGGCCAGGCGGGGAGGCGCTAGTGGGTTGCTCATTTGGTCGCATAGTTATGTGGGGTGGTGGTGGTGCGGCCAATCGTGAGGGTGGGCCCGTGTTGGCACATTGGCGCGCTAGTGGTCCGCAGATCTGCGCGGCGGGAGTGGCTGCGAGGCGGGAGTCGCCGCCTCCGCCGCCATCTGCCCGCGGCAGCTTAACGGCGAAGAAACGCCCTTATTGTTCGGTGCGAGCCGTGTAATATCGATTCCATTGTGCCTTAAAAGTCCCTCCGGCGTCGTGCCGGAGGCGACGTGGTGGCGGCGGCGGCGGTTTCGACGGCTCCTCTTAGCTCTTTCCCTTTGCCGCCTACGCGCTGGCTCTGATTCTGCCTTTTCTCCGCTGTCTTCTCGTTGGACGTTGTCCGCAATTTTCCTTCGCTTGCGGTCGTCTACACCGCCATTTCGAACTTGTATATGACGGTTACTCTTATTCTAATTTTTGATTCTCAGATATTTGCCATATTATCGAAAGTATCAATACATTATAATGTCATATTTCTACAAACAAGGTTGTCATATACCGAAATGCCTATCTTGTGTATATTTCTTTTACATAGGCAACTTTGTTCTCAAGTTATGATTCCATTACATTGTTCTAGATTTTTCAAGCAGCAGCTTTTGTTCACTGATATGAAGGAGCTTTTTACAGCTAATTTGGTCTTCTGATAGGGCATCTTTCATATCGAACTAGCTATATATATCGCTAGCTTTCATATCGATCATATCTAGCTACGAATCATTCATAGCTGGAATTAGTCCTCCTTCACTTTCAACTCTTCGTTTTCTAAAAACATTTAAATCATCGTTGCGTTTCAGTATCATTTGTTTTTTTTCTTTGTCAAATTCAAAAGCACTTATTTGTCTCTTCCGTAGATTTCTTTATTTATATTATCCTTCACCAAATTGGAACATTTAAATCTAATATTCTATTTCCCCCGTTAGTCTCTCTCCTGCTGTGTCCTCCCTCATATATGACCGCTTTTTAATTTTTCTCCTTCGTCTTATCGATCTGTATCTTGACAAAATTCCTCATTCATTCGACTTTTTTGTTTCCAAATTCTTTGCTGCATCTATTTCTCTCTCTCTCTCTCTCTCTCTCTCTCTCTCTCTCTCTCTCTCTCTGTCTCTCTGCGTCCTTAATCTCCCTCGTTTCCGCCTCCCACCACGCGGCGCAGCGCTTTAACAGGCACATTGTGGCCACACCCACGCCCGTCACCAGCTGAGAACGCCCATGCCCGCCCATGGACATAATGGGCTTCGCGCACTAGTCCGAAATAGACTAAAAAGCGGGCATATATTAAAAAGAGATTCGGTTACTGTAATGTGATTGACAGAAGGATCTTGAGATAAAATGACAGACATTATCATGGTTAACATAAATTTATTTATTTATAGATTCACGGTCTTTGATCAATTTATTTGTATTTTATAAATTGTTCAGTTTCACACTTATGCAATACCAATTTAATAATAACATTACTGCCCATATTTGAAATAAAACAATATACGTTGTAACAGTAATAATTTCTCGCAAATATTGTGACTCTAACTGGTATTTTTTACATCTCTCTCTTTGAAAATACTTTCTGAAAAGTCACAGAAAATATTGGAATGTTATGCCAACTTTGCACTGTGATTTCAGACGATATGAAATACTGGAAGTTTGTTCTAAGCTGCAGTGTGCTTCTTCGCTGTCGTTTTGTCCCACAGTGAGCCTTTCGGCGTTGGTCGATCACTCGCCCCCGCGCCTTCATTTGTCGCGTGCACTCGTCCCCTGTTATCCATCGGCCCTCGCGGCCGAGGCGCTGGCGCCTCCCCGATCAGGATCTAGCAAATTGTGAATAAAAGAAGATTTTAGAGTGAAAATAATTATTAAACGAAATGCATCTCTATTCAAATAATATAATATTGGTCGTGGTTTAAAATGAGCATCCGAATCTAGAAGTCGCGCCCGCTAGCAGCAGGTCGTACCGACCCGCACCAACACGTAGAGGGGATGAGGGAGTGATACTGGCGCGTTTGTTACGTCTGAATAGCCAGCGCTGGGATTCACCCTTCTCCTCTTGCCTCGGTAGGCCTCCTCCGGCTTCATACGAGTCTAATTACGAAGAGCAAGCTTAGGCTGCCTCAGAGAGACGTCTATTATGAAATTTACCCATATCTCGTGGAACATTGGACATTGCTTAGGAATGTGGTCGTGTATCAATAATGGTAATAGTGATAATCTAGAAATACAACTGTATCTTACGAAATTTTGATAACTGCATTCTGTTTTGGACATCTCCTTGTGCACGAAACCTTACTAAGAAGCTGTTACGATTCGGATTTCTGCATATTTTTTATGATTGTTTTAATATTGTTTCAACACAGCTGTGTTACTCGGTTTGTGTGCGCATACAAATTTTGAATATAATAATGAATAGTAATAAACATCTAAAACACATTTAGTGTAAAATTTTTACATGAACTTATAGAATAAGCTAGAGTGTATACTTGCAACGAAACAAATTCCGTTATATTTTTTGTTATTATCACGATGGTAAATTTGTTTCTTATTTATCGCCATAGCGACAATGACTCTTAAATCGTATTGATACGCGGGTTATTTCTTTCTTTCGTGATTCAAGTCAGTTTTTTTATTGATTCACTTTTAAAAATTACATACCTTCTGAATCTTTTGAATTGCTTGGTGATCACGCAATGTTTCTCAAGTCTTTTGGCGTCGCCTGGGCCCATAGTGTTACAGTGCTGATCACCCGCACTAGCGCGGACTAGGGCCTTTATTTGTCCGAAACGTTCGCCTAACCCACCCTCACCTCCGACATGCCATCCCCAACCTCGCCTCGTCATGCCTCGCACGACCTGCTACCCTCTGCCCGACCCCGCCGGGCTTCGTCATGGCCCTCCCGGCATAGTCACACCCCACCACACCGTCCCGCCTCTCTCGACTCCTCACCGCCGGCTCGCTCCTCCCCGCCCCTACCCTGCACGCCTTGCCCCTTCCTGCCGTCCTGGCCCGCCTCACCCCGCTCCGCAATTCCCCGCCATAACCCGGCACGCCCCGTCCCTCCACACCCCGCATTCGGCGCCCCGCCAAGCCCCCTAGCGCCGCGTTCGCGCTGATGGCGTCGCCGCCTCCCCGCCCGCGCAGCGCGTGTCCCGTTCGGCGCGGCGCGAGCGCCTGAGAGCGAACGGACGAGTCGGAAATGAGGAAGTTTGCGCTCTTCCACTGCGCATTCGTGCTCTGCGTGCGTACCGTTGTGGTTGAGGAGGGTGGGAGGGCGAGTGAGTTACGTTTTAGGCGGCGATGTGCTGTTCAGATCAATGGCAGTCTACAGGGTCTGGCCGGGTAAGATGGTGAAGAGTGCTTCCAGGTCAAAATGAAGTAAAACGTTTCGAACTATTGTAGACAATTTTCAATTGACTATCAACTTTCCGCCCCCCTCCTTCTTCTACCATTGAAAAATCTACTAGATTCTAGCACTTGAGTATTTGAAACGTCTTCAAGTTTCAAACATTTTGAAATCTTGATTATTTAAAAAGTGATTATATCTGTATACTATTTAAATAGGAATTAATTCCAAATTGAAATGTAAACAAATAATATTTTGAAAAATAATTCTATAAACTTTTAAAAGTTATTTATATATTTACAATAAAGTAAAAATATGCATTATTTTAAATCTGCATCAGCATTTATTTCCATAGTCAGAAGCAGTAGTCATTTATTACTTCTACAAATGGAACAAATACAAATTTACATGTTACATTATTTGTAACCCATTATACAGAAATGCAAGTATAATATCATTCAAGCTTGCCTTGATCGCGTCGAAATGAGCTTCTAATAATTGGATATCATAATACGTTATCAAAACATTTTAAAGTAAAAGATGTACTCCAAGTTAAATCTACTGCTTTCCTTATGTCATAACACACACGTCTGCCAACATTGATTTACTCTTCTTGTAACAAATTTATTAAGGTCCAGAGGTACCCAGAAATCCCGCACATGATTTTAAAATTCACTTACGATTTCATGTTTTGAAATTATATTATTTAAATTATAAAGTTATTTATTATATTTGGTTATTAATGCATTCATAATCTATTGTGCTCGAGTTCTGTATGTGTGAATTCCTGTAACTGTTCTGAAGGAGCTAATTTATTTCATATCATTACGAATGGCCTTCCTAACCATTACTTGAAATATTTTCTCCAATGGAACTGTATTTACGCAACGGTGAAGAGAATCTAAGAAAGCTATTAAGAATATACACAGAAATTTCAGTCTGTTGAGAGAAGTTTAAATAGTTTTCGGACGTTTTATAACGTGCCGACCGCCACAAAAATCTCGATCGGTTACAAAGCTTTCGGTATCGGTCAGCAGTGCTTGCGTGGCGCTGATACAAATGTTCTACGCTTCCCTGTCTCTTAGTACATACCTCACAGACAAGGCTGCAGACTGAACGATGTAGCATCGATGTGACTTGCAATGCTTTCACACGTCGTCTTCCATGTGGTATTGAGATATAAATTGCAAACGAATTTGAAATACAAGTTTATATTATTGAAAAATATTCTGGACTTAATGTTCATTTTAAGTTCGGTTGAGTACAATGTAAGTCAGATTTTATGATCAGAGTAAGAGTAGGTATTATATCATTATTATTATTATTATTATTATTATTATTATTATTATTATTATTATTATTATTATTATTTATTATTCCTCTACATTACGACTATGATGTTATGAGTCGGCTGAATATGAAATCTTCCCCAGGTTGCAACCAGCTAGGTAAAGAGCAGATCTAGTGACTGTCGGTGCCTCTACAACACTGCGCAAAATGTGGGCTGTTCCAAATAAAGCAATTTCTTGTTCTTCTCAGTCTTTTGAATGATATGGGAGTTTAGCCAAGTTCTTACACAAATTTTGCGGATCAAATCCAAGAGCTCCGATGACTATCGGTACGACCTGTGCTTTTACACCCCGCTTTCGGCTGATCTCGATTTCTAAGCACTTGTATTCGAGACGTTTCTCTGCCTCCTTGGTTACGACGTTTTGATCGCAAGACGCAGTAACATCTACAAGTAGACACAATTTTTTTCCAAATCCCGGATAACAATATCCGGTTTGTTTGCTGCTATCGTGCGATCTGTTTTCATTTGTTGGTCGTACAATATTGTATAGAGCAGATGTCATCGGTTTTGGTGAGAGTTCGTACCACTTAGGGCATGTGTTTTGGACTTCTAGGGCGGTACAGATCTGCCAGTAGAGGTCACTGCACAGACTATTGTGTCTTTTCAAGTATTCGGCCTTTTCTAGAATTGGACAATCTGAAACTATATGATCATTGGTTTCTACTTGTTCCTGGCAGATGCGGTATTTATCATTTTGGAAATTTTGAGAACCACTTTATCATAATGTCGTGTTCTTAACGCCTGATCCTCAGTATCTATGATAACTGCTTCCGATTCGCTTTCTTCTTCTTCTTCTTCTTATTATTATTATTATTATAATCATCATCATTTTAGGTGAGAAATAATGGAACATAATTAGCACTATCTTTTCGTAAGTTCTATCATTTAATTCGAAAAATGAAAGCCAACGTTACTCCGTGATATTAAACAGTCATATATACTATTTTTAGTTATAAAAAGCCTTCCTATGTTTATGAGCCGTTAAATTTGTGTGTGAACCGAATCATTTGGTACACTGTATTAAGCATGAACTGTCCTAGAATGTGAAAACATTACATAGCATTTACACATTAATTGAATTTAGATTAATTTAAAACAGAAAATTGCTCTGTTAAAACAGAAAAGCACGCTAATTTCCTACATACGTCAGTGATAGGGCGACGCATTAACTTTATTAGACCGCACTACTAAATTGTTCTAAATAAATCTTGAAACATAACGTCAAAAAACGGTAGGAAATCCGCATGAAAAATTCCACTAATCCACAGGGTGTTGAGAGCAGGTAAATCGCGATTTGCGCTGAGAGAAATGAGTAATGGTCGGCAATATCAAGTGGCACGGACAGTAAGTATTCATGCGAGCTTATAACTAACTGCCCACTCTTTATTATTCATTGTTAGGTCGCGGTTGAGTGTGAATGACAGCTTCGTGGATGAACATTGTGCTGGATAAATGTAACACTATAAATTTCAGACTATTTTCAAAAAAATGATAAATAGGAATTTTAAATTTGGTAACATGTTCATTTATGTTCCTAGAAATAAGTACATATATCACACCCCGTTTGGTGAACAATTTTGTATAATTAAACCAATCTGACAACTGATTTGAAAGACTGATTTCTACGTACACATCACAAAGTGGAAATGTTACAATAAAATTAAACACCAACACCACAGAACTGGCTGTTTTCTCTCTGCTCCGGGACAGTCTTGAATGATCTTAGAAAGCTTTTAAACAATGAAAACTTAATTGGAACACTGCTAACATTATTATATTACAAATATCAATATTATAAATCTAAAAATATATCAAATTTCAGTAAACTACAGTACTAAGTGATAATAGAAACGAAATTCCAGATTAAACCCAAAATATTGTTCATTCTTGAGAACGTTTACTCTCATCATATTGTTTTCAGGTTTCGTAAATGAATAGATGTAAAAGAAAATTTACCTCTTTAACTACGAAATTTCAGCTCATATTCCGAGAGATTTTGGTACTTTTAGTTTAAAAACTTTCTGGCTCTCAGACACCTGTGAAAATCCTATGCAATAACTACAGGAGACTTTAATCGGGGATAGAAAGGATAACAACTGAAAGCAATCAGTTTAACGAACAATCACAATACTCGTTAGGGATACATTTTCCACGCAGATAGTGTATTAGCAAAGCACTCTTTATACAACTTCAACAAAAATCCTTGAGTTTCTGGCTGGAGCTTTTGCATCAGTTCAGTAAACAAGCAAGAAATTCTGTTGAATCTTATATTACACGAGAGAACACAGAAATGATTAATTTAAACTGCCACAAGCCAGTGTTTACCCGATCATCAAAAGGAATACTCATTAAAATCAGTACATTGAAATACAATTACTATTATGATACTATTATTAGGAAGCAAAACGAGAAGCATTTGTAAAATGGTAACCAAAAAAAACGTTGATGTTTAACGCGCAATATATAAGGGGGTACGTGTGGTTAGCACGTAGACATCCTCACGCCGTATTCTGGCCTTCTCAACCTGAGAAGTGACTTTCATCATCGTCACACAATAGTATATTCTGAGACATTCCAAGGAAAACTCACATTATTATCTTGCATCATTGGGAATCGAACCCGGAGTCGTGTCATGGAAAGCGAGCACGTTGACCAATGAGCAGAGCCACCAGGTATACATCGATCTTAAGCGTTCATAGACATCAGAACTGTTATCCGTAAAACACTGAGAGATGTTCAAAGCATTAAAATACATCATATTATTAAAATGCCGTGACTAAATGCTCAACGACATGAACGAAAACAGTTAATTGATCGAAGCTTTTGAATTTTTTCAGAATATTAAAGATCTTTCGAGCCCTCAGTAGCTTGTTGGTAAGCGTGGTCGCTATCCACGGCGCAATTCCGGGTTCAATTCCTGGTCGGGGCAAAAATGTGCTTTCCTTGCAATGTCCCTGAATCTTTTGTAGTGCGATGATGAGAAAGCTCGATTCTCAGGTTGAGAAGACCAGAATACAATATAGGAATGGTTATGAGTTACCTTACTCCTTAACCCATGGCTCTTTAACCACACGTATCCGTTAACCCATGGCCACAAGGTCTGGACGCTGCTGATAGGCCTTAGGTCGTAAAGAGCTGTCGTGCCAAAGGACATACATACAAACATATATTAAGGGTCCTTAAAATAGAAAGAAGCTAGTGGTGCTACAGAATGACACTGGTTTTCTAATACTAGTTAGTTTTATAATGTATTTTGTCAGCGCTAACTTTTTGGTCTTTTCGCCATCCTTTCGGCAACTTCCATCCATCGGCGAACTAAATATATTTTCTTAACATTTTTCACAAAATTTTGGTTTCCAATAGGTATAACCGAAATATTAATTTAAGAATATTATAGAAAAATAAAACCTCGTTCTATACGGAAATTTTCGTTGAAAGAATTGGAACAGGTTTTAAGAACATGTCGTTTAAGCAGAACTGTAAATGCAACATTTAGCGCTCATTTTCTGATGTCGAGATCTTAGCATTCTTCATTTTATGTATATTTTCAGTCTTTCATGGCCCACCCAAGCCAATAACGTACAACTTAATGCAACTCATCTCTAAAAAGAAAAGGAAAGAAACGTTCCTCCTCCTTCACTGTTATCAGTTTTCTTACGCATTATTTTTGAAGCACGTGCCACTGCGTCTCCCCTTCAGCTTTCGTCAGCGCCCCCTCGCGCTAACGAGCAGGTGATCCGCATGGGTTGCGTCTAATGGGTCGCGCGCCCTACCCAACCTTCACAATGTTGCCAACTTTTCGCGAACCAACTTTGTGAGAAGCCGAGCTGGGATCTCATTAAAAGGTTTAACCTTGTTGCCTTCAGTTTCTATAGTGTCTATTGTCTGAGATATATCGGTGCCCGACAGGTTTCCCAAGTACGACAAACAATTTGAAAAGAATGGAAACTTCATGTTTTCACAGAAGCACGTACAGCAATTACCGTTGCAAAAACCTCTGAATTCTGAAAACATATTTTGAATTAATTTAAAAATTACTTAATCAGCAGAAGGGGAAATAAAAAAATATTAGGAAATTGTGATACATACGGACGGTAGAAAGAACTTTTGAACTCTGAACAGTAACTTGATTTTAGTAATGAGAAGGAAAAAAAACTACACCCGGCAAAAATGAATCAGTGTCAGAAGATGAAGGGATATCAGTTTCTTCCATTCCACCATTTCACTACGTGGCATATGCAATGATTAAACATTTTATTAACACATTTATCACCACAAAGAGCTGAAAAAACTGAGTTCGCATTGATTTCGTACATGTAGTTGGATAAATTATAGTGAATAATAATGGCAATAACTTATTTATGTATTATAAAAGTATAAATATAATATATAAATGTAATATATTGCATTAAATTATGTAATAAATACATTAAATTATGTAATAAAATGAAAAAAGTATAAGGTAAATTAATAAAAAAG
>BOPP01000009.1:1030793-1057758 GCA_017312745.1 Gryllus bimaculatus | reverse complement strand
TTTTTTTTTTTTTTTTTTTTTTTTTTTTTTTTTTTTTTTTTTTTTTTTTTTTTTTGCAAAGAGATGCTTAAAGAAATCGTGCTAGATTGTTAACGGTCGGTGTTCTGATCAAGAATGTTGGGAAATGGTTTTTGAATATGAGGTGGTCGTGAAGCGGGATAGGATTTATATGAGTTTTAAAGAAAATATTTTACCTTCGAAATATTGAAAGTGTGGCGTAAAATGATAATGAAAACTCTGAGAATTATATTGGCATTCTTAAGCATTCCGAATTTGTAATGTTTTCTTTGGTGGAATTTAATGTTTGTGAATATAGTGATTGACGTTTTTAAAATGAATTTTACTGCACAATAACATCAGAAATTTTTATCATTACTCTTATGCTGTCGGCCAGATGAATAACGAACTTTGCTCCATGTTACAACAACTTATGCGCGATATGTTGCTGTGCTGGCGGACGCATGCCAACGAATGAAATTTCTGCCCCGAGATCTCATACGAAAAATTATGGAGGCTGACTAAGGTACATGACAGACTTTTCGCTGAGAGATGTCCATAGTTGTGGGGAGGTGGTTTTAGTCAAGGAGTTAGTGAAGGACGATCTAAGAGAAGGTTTACCCCTTTGTGCCATACTCTTTCCTGTTCAGGTGTGCACAATGAAGATTTACCTTTGGATCTCTCTCCACGATAGATATTATGTTGATAATGAGTGATAACCGATGATAGATGAATTATTCTGAATGAAATGATTTTTCAGATGAGATACTATGTTGAGGAAAAGAAAGACAAATATATCGCAACCAAAAGGTATCAAAACACCCACGACTTACTCGGTGCTCCTATTCGAAGTATTCGGCATTACATACATACTTAAATCAGACGAAGCTACAAAACTATACGTCGACACTCTCGGAGGAATATTTGGCGATTTTTAAGATTCCAATAAAAATACCGTTTCAGAACCAGAATATCAACGGGAGACAACGTTGGACGGGAGACAACGGGAGACAACAGTCCAGCATTTACTACAATATAATTTACGAAAAAATAGTTTATATTAAAGAATTAAAAATACACATATTTTAAAATGTTCTACAAACATTTTCTGCGCGTTTGATTGCAGTATTTTCGGTATTTGTGTTAAGATAAATACATTTGTTTAAACATTTTCTGTATTTGCGGCCATTTTCTACAGATACATAGAAGGTGATGTCAGTGGTTTGAAAAACTGTCGTCACATTCACTACGCTACTTCGATAGCACAATTGTTCTCTACATCAATAGATACTAAAGTAAGGGTTTACCATGATAATGGACTGACCATGATAATAGAACGCTGGAGCTTCCCAGAATCGATTACGCATGAATTCAAAACTTTTGTAAATATTTGATAAGCATAAACAGACAAAACGATCAAGGGTTTAGAATGGCTCTAATAATGAAAGTCCTAAATGATAAAAATGTTCCTCCTTACCAAAATAAAAATTTTGGTAATAAATCACGATGAGGTCCGTAATTTACACCCTCTCCCTTTGGTAAGCGATTATTTGTAGATTTTGTAGTATATGATGAGAACTGATTTCGGAAAATAAGATTGTGATTCAAGGAAATTTATTTAGAAGAATTCGCTAAAATGTAGAAAGTATTCTCCAAACAAAATTATTGAGAAACTTCAAAAATATTATTGGAGTATTTGTTCATAAATTTCAGGATTTTTAAATTTTTACTTGGAGGAATTAAATATAATGATTATTGTGATTTAGGTACTTTAATCAATATTACGGTAAATAATAGTTATTTGATATAACAGTAAATTATTTTATTGGAATACGCGATCCGTTTCAGTTCCCAGAAGAAACCACGCCATCAGTCAAAATATTAATTGTGAAATGTTTAATACTTTGGGCTTGAGTAAAACCGCGTATATCTTTTCTTAGCTATCATAGCTATCATCTATCATTTATGTCACTTGAAATATATCTGTCGGTCATTAACAATACATCGCGTTGCTTTCTGTAATTCGCAAGAATAATATGTATGTACTACACGGGTCAGTTTTCCAGCATCTGACCACTGGGGCCATGGGAAATAATATTTGTGCAGAAACGAATCTTTAGAGATTTTAAGACGCGCAATCGTTTGTTTGCGCTCGCGGTTTGAGGATTAAATTCGGAAACTAAAGTAGTAATGATGGTATTTTGGAATTTGCTTACATTTGGAAGGTAGACACTCTTTCCACAATATGGAAATGATTGTCAGAATAAAACCATGATTAACACCAACACTGAAGTTAAGTTATTTTTGAAACACTTCATCAGGTTTAGGTTTTTATTTTCTTCAGTGGAATATTTTAGCCATAGGTCAATTAGAAACATTGAAATAATGACAATGTGTAGTAGTTTTTATGCAAAATATTAATTAAGTTAATAGTCAAAAATGAAGACACAGAAATTACGACACAAGAAATCACGAACATGTAAAGTAGAAAGGAGATTCTACTTAAGATAAGTTGTTTAAAAATATTAATTTTTTCATGGATATGTAAATGTTAAATCTACAAAACAGTTTCCTTTTTCAATAATTGTGTATCACATAATAGTGATAACATAAAAATCGCGTGTTTTAAATAAATACATACAGCGTAGTGTATATATATATATATATATATATATATATATATATATATATATATATATATATATATATATTGGTATACATGGTTAGAAGATCGTCCCTTATTTGCATTGTGTCTAAGCCGTAAATATGCAAAGTTAATAAACATAACGTTGTAATATTGAATGTCGCAATGCGTCAAAATTTATCTGCCTCCTGCTCACTTGAGGGGAAATATTCTGCAACTTGTGAGGGGTGTCTCATCGGCTCTCAAATCTGTGGTGCGCAAGTGATCCTACCCAGAACCACTCAACTAATCCAGAGGCTATTTCTGGTATACAGTGAATTACCTATTACATATTCCACTGTCGTGACTTATCCATTGTTCATATACAGTTGTTGCTCCCCCACCATTTGGTATTCAAATATTTTGCTGTTGCACCACGTCAGATATTTTATTTTAGTCGAACCATTGTTTTTGCGTTATTTTTCCTTCTCTATTTTTTTCGATAATCCCAATAGTTGGGATCTAGACATTCTGACCGCATTATAATTCTGACTTCATTATTAACCGCAGCTCATATTTGAAACGTTGTAGTTGCACATTAAATGCTTTTCCAACTCTGTCCCCGCGCATAAAAAACATTTCACAGCTCGACCCACATTTTTCGTTTAAATCATTATACATTTGCCACCATCATTCTATCACTTTCTTTGATTTTTGCTAACATCTAATGCAGTTTAATGTTCTTTTCTAGTGCCTAGGTATGTCTATTTCATTATATTCTCTACCAGGTTCTTCATACTTCCCAAAGTTGTCCTCGCCAGTTTCTCCATCCCGTCGTTCACAAAGCTGCAGCCGCATCTTGCACAAACTCTTTTAGCACTCTTCGTTCACGCCCTGTAAACTGTATTACACACATTAATCTCACTCTGCAATCACTTCATGAGTAGTTTTATCGATGTACCCTTCCTCTTCAATTATGCATTCGTGTCTTACTATATCTATTCTGTACTCAGTCGATGCCGTAATTTTACCAGCACCTCTTCGTAATCCCACTCAACGCCAAACTGCCACTTTTGTTGTTATTGCATCTACATTCTCTTCACCTCTTCACTAACTACTTTCGATCTCCCGACACCACCCTTACTCTCCGCTTGCTCCAACGCAGGCGCCGTTCTAACCCTCTTGCCCCAACCACATGATTAGCGCGATCCAAGCGCGCGGGCGGGCGGGAGGGGGGCGGGGTCCAATTTGAAACGCGAACGTGAGCGCGCTCATTTCGCCGTCGAATAAAGCGGAACAGATTGTTGTTCGCCGCTACACGCCCCTACTCCCGGCCATAATCGAAGTACCCGGCTCGCCACGATGCAGATAAAGCGGCACCTAAAGAGAAGGAAGCCAGATGGCGATCGCGCGCATAAGAGAAGAGAGATATTGAGCTCCATTTCGGGAGCCCTAGAATGTCAATTGGTGAGATCAGATAACACGAGAGAAGGAACGGGGTGCAAGTGGTTTAATTAAAACGTGAAAATGTAAAGGAGATTTTCAGGAAAAGATGAAGAGAAGGATATCGAAATTAAAATGAAAAATCGTACTATAATTATTAAAAAATGTGGGGAAAGGGCAAAAAGGTTTGAAAGAATTCTTTGATGAAAATAAATAGGTGAAACGAAGACGTTTATTAAAAGATTTCTGAAGAGAGAATCAGACATCAAAATTTGTGAAATTTCAAGAAGAAAAAAAAAGGAGCATGAGAAAGTCGTATGTTTCAGCACAAGGGCCTAATTGCCACTTTCCTTACCAGATAAATACAAAAATTTCGTTATGTAATATCATTAATTACCGAATGAAATAAAAAAACACTCTCAAACCAAACAATGATTTTACAAACCTCGAAAGCAATTAACGTGATATGTACAGAATGTTTAAGAGTAAATGTGACAAACTTCTCGGGCAAGTAGAGAGGCCAAAAATTATCAATATTTGCCAATGAACGTGTGGTAAGAATTTCCATATTACAAAGTTCCGTATGTTGCATTTGGTCCAAAATGTTATGCAACTCTTTATGAATCGATGTTAGAACTCCGAGTATGAATTTTATCACTTATAAGTATTCGAAAAAAGATAAACTTCAATTTCTCCATATGACTTGAAATTTGAGACATTTGTTCCAAGAAACCCTGCATAATGTAGGTATCTGGAAAACGTCATCTGCAAGAAATAGAAAAGGCAGCAACAATTCTAGATTTGGGAAAATCTCTCTCTTTATACCTTTTCACACAAAAAACATCAAACTCATTCTGACCAATTTCCTCTAGTATTTCCTGAAGAAAAGTTACTCTTAGCGTGAGTAATTGCGGAAGCAGAAAAGCCAAATTATATACCCACGATACTGGTCGTTAAAAGTAAGGAATGGTAAAACTCCATAGTACTGAAGAGACAACAGAAACTGGAAACAAGCGGGGAGTGTGGAGGCGGCGAGCGTGAAGGCGGGGAGAGTGGAGGCGGGGAGAGTGGAGGCGGGGAGAGTGAAGGCGGCGAGAGTGGAGGCGGGGAGAGTGGAGGCGGGGAACGAGGAGGCGAAGAGCGTGAAGGCAGGGAGCGTGGAGGCGGGAAGTGAAGAGACGGGGAGGGTGGAGGCGGCAAGCGTGGCAGGCGGGAGAGTGGAGGCGGGGAGAGTGGAGGCGTGAAGAGAGCGGGGAACGAGGAGGCCGAAGAGCGTGAAGGCAGGAGCGTGGAGCGGAAAGTTGGAAGAGACGGGAGGTGGAGGCGGGAAGTGGAGGCCGGAAGAGGGAAGCGGGAGAGTGGAGGCGGGAGAGGGGCGGGGAGAGTGGAGCGGGGAGAGTGAAGGCGGGAGAGTGAAGGCGGGGGAGAGTGGAGGCGGGAGAGAAGGAGAGTGGAGGCGGGGAGAGTGGAGGCGGGGAGAGTGGAGGCGGGGAAGTGAAGCAGGGGGAGAGTGAGGCGGGGAGAGTGGAGGCGGGGAGAGTGAGGCGTGCGAGAAAGTGGGAGGCGGGAGAGGAGTGGAGGCGCGAGAGTGGGGCGGAGAGTGGGAGCGCGGACGAGTGGAGGCGGGGAGAGTGGAGGCGGGGAGAGTGGAGTCGGGGAGAGTGGAGGCGGAAGTGGACGCTGGGAGAGTTGGAGGCCGGGGAGAGTGGAGGCGGGGAGAGTGGAGGCGGGGAGAGTGGAGGGCGGTGTAGCGAGGAAGCGCGGGCAGCGTGGAGAACGCGGGAGGGCAGGCGAGGAAGTGGAGGCGAGGAGAGTGGAGGCGAGGAGAGTGGAGGCGAGGAAGAGTGGAGGCGAGGAGAAGAGGCGAGGAGAGTGGAGGCGAGGGAGAGTGGAGGCGGGACGAGATGCGGGGACGTGGAGGCGGGGAGATGGAAGGCGGGGAGCGAAGCAGCGGGGTAGCGTGGAGGCGGTTGAGAGCGTGGAGGCGGAGTCCTTGGAGGCGTGGAGCGTGGAGGCGTGGAGCGTGGAGCGTGGAGGGCGGGGAGCGTGGAGGCGGGGAGCGTGGAGCGGGAGCGTGGAGGCGGAATAGCGTGGAGGCGGGGAGCGTTGAGGCGGGGGGCATGGAGGCGGGGAGCGTGGAAGCGTTGTGGGTCGAAAAGGAATGGTCGAGGCAGGGAATGGCGAGGCGAGGTGTGTGGAGGCTGGCAAGAACGAGACAGAGAGTGACAAAGCGGGGCAATGGCGACGCGACGCGAGGCGAGGCGGAGAGTAGCCAGGCGTGGAGGGCAGGTGCGTGGCGGAGAGGGGATGGCGTGGCCATTCGGGTGGTTTGGGTGAATAGATCGGAGCATGGCCAGTGGGGCGGGGCGGGCGCGCTATCTGGGGCAGGTGGCAAATCGGCCGCGATGCCATCGTCGATTGCCGCGCAGCAAAGGCCGCGCCCTGCAGCGCGTGCAACGAGGACCAGGGCATTTGCTCGACGTGGAAATAGAAGCAATGGGAAGCGGAACGCGTGACAGATTGCTATCCGCTGCACTAAATTAATAGTTTCACAGGGAGAGAACGCGAAAAGAGAAAATTGTCAAATTGATGCCCAAGTGAGAGCAAAGAAAGACACAAAAATGAAAAAGAAAGGATTACGATTAGTAGAGGAGACCTCATCAAGAGCGAATCACGCAAGAGACTAGAGAAATCTGCTCTATGTCTTATTGAAGAGGTCCAAGATCAAAAGAAGGCATTAAGAAAGAAGAAACGTGATAAGAGAAAATTACATGGTGAGAATGGTAACATATTTTGTAAACAATCATATAGAGATATAAGAGTATTTCAATGCACTTTATCTTTCATCTATGAAATAGATGAATTGTTGTTGGTCGTAAAGTCATTAGAAATTAAAATCATAATGATATAGGAAAAGAGCGTTTGTGAGACAGGTAAATAAGCAAATTAGAAAGAAGAGTCGCTGTACGGAAAATGAAGGTAAAAGCTGATGAATCTAGCAGAGACAACATGCAAAATGCATTCACAGTAAGAAAGGGAACCAAACTCTCGGAGTGGAAACAGATACACTAAAACAATAATGAAAAGATCTGGACTAGATAACAATTTGAAAACATAGAGTAAAATATTGTATTATTGGCGTTTCCTAATGAAACAAGATGGCATACCTTAAATAAACCTTACCTAAGGAGTACCCTTGTAGTATTAGTAACCGGAAATTGAGAATTGTTTGTCATATAATGAGGATAAAATATGGATAAATTCGCAGTGAAAACAATTCAGAGAGGTGCTACGTGTAAAGGCAATTGCATCAGGAAGCTTTCGATTGAAATACAACCGAACATCACATGTGAATGGAAACTGCGTGAGCCTGTATCCTCCAGATCTAACGTTTAAGAGGGACAGGAAAAAATTGTCAAACCCTAGAGAACATAAAAGAAGAAAGGAAATTTTATTGTATTTCTTTCATAATGAAGCAGGTTTATGAGAAAATCATGTAGTATGACAGTAAGGGCTATAAGGGAGACGAGTATCAAAATGGCAGGGTGAAAGAGAGCTCGAAAAATGAGGAAAAAGAATGACCGAACCAGCCGTGACAGCGGTGGAACGTCTCTCTATGCGTGAAATCCCTCTCAGCAGGGAGCGATCTGTATGACTACAGCAGGCCGTCGTCTGCGAGCGGGCACTGCGCGCGGCAGCGACAGCCAGCGGGGAGGCCGTGACGGCGCGATCAAGAGAGCGCGCGGGTTGCGTTTTGTCCGCGCCAGGGGGTCGCCCCCAGCGCGCGCGACCTCGCGTGGCCGTTATCCGAACCTCGCATCGGATCGTAACTGAGAGGCCCTGGGTGGAGTGGTGCGGGGAGGGGAGGGGAGGTGGTTGTAGGGTGGGGAAATGAGGAGGGTTGGGTGGGGTGGGATGGGGTGGACCGGACAAAAACGGTGTTTTGGTGTCTGCATGTCGTCGCTGAAACTACGTACTACCCACACGTGTACCGCTTTTCAAAACGCGTTATCGTCCCTTCGGAGTTGAATTTACCAGCTGTAAATTTTGAACGCATTTGTCGTCGACTGCCAACCGATGTCACAAAGCGGCAAAACGAATGAAACATATATAATTAAAGAAAAATTGAAATGTAGAAATTTTCATGTCGGAGATTAATTAATTTGTAGGCGTGTATGTGTCATAACAACTGAATAACATTTATTTGAAATAGTCTTTTCGGTTCGTTTAAAAACATTAGAATGGGAGAGAAGGAACGACAGAAAGAGAAGAAAAAAAACAATGTGGAAATTGAATGAGCAATCTCTCTCAAATTTAAGTTTCTCCCTCCCACATTTTTTGTACGTACGAGTATATGGTTATGACAAAAATAGTTTACTTATAACATGACAATGACTTTCAAAGTAAGTGTTTGTATTAATGATTGAAGAGTCATCAACATGGTTATGAAAACCAGCGTATATTTATCTATGGGTAAACTCTTAATATCAATGAGGATAGCAATGTTGCAACTCTTTGTTACACATTTACTCTTAAAATGTCCTAGAAGCATTGGGAAACTAGAAGCTACAGTCAAAAGAAACATGAGGATGCACTACTAGCAGAAATAAAGAATGATTATTTTTGTGATATTATTTAAAAACAAATGAAAACTAATCAGGAAAATTTCAATTAAGTTCTCGTAAACATTGTTACTTCAAATTATTAAAAAGCTGTCTCATAAAATGTTACATGACGCTGTCATTCACTTGAAAACTCATTTTAAAATACTAGTGTTTCTTACTTGATGATTTTCTGTATGATTAGAAATTGACTGTCATTGACTGTATTTAATGAAAACACATTGATCTCACTGGCGTTATTTATTAGTAATGTTTATTATTCTTGTTATTTTCATCGAGTCGTTGTTTAAACACTTCATGTTTAAATACAAAGGTTTTTGTAATAGAGAATCTTTATTTGCAGGGTAGAACATTTTCGGTCTAAAAAATGTGAATGAAGGCAAAAGATACTTCCAGTGAAGTGCCCTTAAACCTCGTTTCTCGGAAACGGCGAACGAGCAGCAAATGGCGCTTCATAGTCCTCACGGGCGCCAAACCGGCGCGCATCTTTGCAGCGGTGGGAGGGCGAAGCGGGCGCAATTATGCGAAATTGAATAATAAGGCGCTCCGCTTTGCAGGGCGACTGTCCCGCAGGCAGCTTTGCGCATCCGTGGGAACGGAGCGGCGTGGCGCGCGGCACGGCAAAGGGCGTGACGGTGGTTGTGGTGGTGGTGATGGACAGAAACGACGGAGGTGCGTCCGGAGGCAAAGGTGGATGCGGAAGTGTAGGCGGAGACGTAGGCGGAGACGTAGGCGGAGGTAGAGTGTAAGCAACGGTGGAGACGGAGGCGGAGAGTGAGTCGGAGGCGGGGGCGGAAAGGGGAAACAGAGGCGATAGAAGAAAGGGAGATGGAGGTGGAAGCGGGGGCGGAGGTGGAGGAGGAGGAGGAGGCGGAGGTGATGGAAGAGAAGATGGAGGCGGAGGCAACAGCGGATGCGGAAGTGGAGGCGGAAGTGGAGGTGGAAGAGGAGGCGGAGGAGGATGCGGAGGTGCAGGCGGAGGTGATGGAAGCAGAGATGGAGGCGGAGGCAAAAGTGGATGCGGAAGTGGAGGTGGAGACATAGAAAGAAATGGAGGCGTAGGCGGAGGTGAAGGCGTATGCAGAGGTGGAGACGGAGGCGGAGACTGCGACTGAGTCGGAAGCGGGGGCCGAAGCGGTCGGAAGCGGAGGCTCTAGCAGAGAGGGAGGTGGAGGCGGAGATGGAACTGAAGAAGAAGGAGGACGAGGATGAGGAGAAGGATGGTTCGGAGACGGATACAGAGACTGACGGTGACGGAGGAAGCGGGAGATGTTGAGCTGAAGAAGCGGAGGCAGAGGAAGAAGAGGTGGGAGTGACGAGGAGGAGGAGGCGGGTACGGAAAGGGGCCGGGCGGAGACGGCGGTGGGGGAAGCGTGGGCGGCGGCGAATGCGTTAAAGGGAGCTGCGTCCGCTCGCGGCTGCTCGCGTCAACGGCAGCGGAGGACGGCACCGCGAGAGGCGCTTAGAGCGGCGTCCTCCAGGAGAGGCGTTCTTTTCTTGGCTGGATGCTTTGAGACGCACCGGCGCGTATTTTCCCTCCAAACCGCTCCCAACTACTGCGATTTATTACCATCCTTTCTGAAATATTTTATACGCGGGTTAATAATATCCCTGTTCACAATACTGTTCTGTTACATCGATTTAACGTCACCAAACAATTGAATAAAGTGTCACTTTCAATATACGATGTCCATTAAGGATCAAACAGTCCGCCGTCAGTTAAAAACAAATCGCAGCTAATGATGACACATGGGTATACATATCCATATCATGAAATGGTATTCGTTATTATAATATGTTTATAAGGAGATTGTATTTCGAAAAGTAAGCTATTAAACAACACACGGCGGATACCACAAATAACCTCCCTTGATTTAACTCCTTCCACCTCGGCTGTTGTTTGTTGTTTATAGGCTTAATCATGTTATAACTTAACAATCACTATTCTAAACGGCCGCTCATTGCGCGCATATCCTATAATTTATGCCGATGCATTCACGCGTTTTTGCACATATGAAATTTAATACTGGCTTTCCAGAAGGGAAAATACTTAAGTGTAGTAGTTTACTTAAGTACTATATATTTTCGTTTATTCATGCAATACATAGTTTCAAACGAATTTATATCTCCTGAAGGATTCAGGAATACCACGAAAAATAAGACTGAATGAAATTTTCACAGAATATCTTGAAATGAAATATGTGCGATTAAAAATCAAGCTAAAGAGGTAGTTTTGTTTAATATTTCAAATTAATTTTGTGGTAACGTAGCGCTGAGATAATTTGTACTTCAACTATATTGAAATTATATGCTCTGTATTTGAAAACAAAACGTTTTCCCCCTTGGAATTATAATATAAATAAATGAAGAGTTAAATAAAACTAAATTATGTGTATTATTTTTTCCATATTTCAATATTACTTTCTACACAATAAAATATTTGAGAAGATACCTAGAATACATCTACAAGCTGCTTTAAAGCGTGTTATAATCATGCGAACTAATGTACTCTTTTGAAGCATGCTACACGGAAAGAACTTTTATATATTCTTATTCCAAAGTTAAAAATAATATAATATATTATGGTAGTAAATCTGTTATTATGTAGAATTTATTAACTATGAAAAATATGTTTTATTCCATGAAAATGAATGTCTGTGAATCACACGTTGGCAATAAGGTTTCTAGAGAATATCTAAATAACATTGGGAGGTAGTGAGACCGCTGAATCGACTTATAATAAAAAAAGAGACTCGTACAACAATTGCGTCTGATGTGTCCAACCGGACGACACTTTCTCTACTTTTTTGGTTTTAATCCTATAAAAAACTGTTGAGGGATAAAATTAAAAAATAAGTATATTTGTATTCGTCCGTATTGTGCTTAATTTGAAAAAAAAAACTACGTCATAATGTTCGTTGTAATATTTCTCCAGAAAATAAAAGTAAGTAAACAAAACACAACAGATGATGAGTAAAATTCACAATTGTTTTCCCTTTCCATAATAAAAAATGTAATTCAGATAGTAATGTGTACACACGACAGTAAACCGACCTACTGGAACAACAACAACAACAACAACAACAACAACAACAAATGCGCCGTTTACCACATTATTCCGACATCCCACAGATAGCGGAACCCGCCAGCAGTACGCGACCCCGCCCACCCGACTGCACCGTCCACGTGCAGCTGGGCCGTGGGCGTCGGCGAGCAGGTCTCGAGCGAAGACGAGACAGCCGCTGAACCGCATTAATGTCGGCACGTGGCGGCAGCAGCAGCGCAGGCGGCGAGATAGCGCGGACGTCCGGCATCGCCGGGAGCACGTGCGGGATGGGAGGGTGGGTGAGAGCGGGGGGGAAGTAAGGGGAGGGGAGGAGGCGGCGGGTCAAAGGGCCAGCGCCCGGCGCGGCGCTAACCGAGGGCGCCGAGCCGCCGGCCGGGCGGGCGGGGCTGCTCTGGCGCATATGCATGAGACGGGGCGCGAGGGCGCAGCGCTGCCCTGCCTCGCGACCTCCTCTGCACCGCCGCCTGCTCCTCACGGTGGCTTGAACGACACCCAAAAGTGGACAAAATTCGTTTGCTTATAAGCAGGCCGCGGACCGCGCGTGTTCTCACCTTCCTCTTCCTTGTCCTATCCTCACCTCTTACACCCACAAACTAAAACGCACTACACTACCACACATGCGGTCACCTGTCAGGAGCTAAGAGCTTATCCCGGTTGGGGCGGTACCTGGTAGGGGAAACCCCGATAGCAGAAGGTAGGTCAGCGCCGGATCTCGCCATACAGCGAGGGAAAGATCACCGCCACCTCCAGAGCAATAACATGCATTACACTTACGGAAATTATTACCCTGGTAATTGATGTGCCCAGAATTACTACAATTAATCAATCAATCGTTTGCTTATAAATATCTTACGGTAAATCACTATCTTACACTAGAAGGAATAATCCAGATCTTTTTGACATGAATTTTTATATCCATGCGATAATGTATTCAATAGCTATACAAAATGAACTTAGGACTTCTTGCGCGACCAGCTTAGGTGACTGGGGTCAACAATTGATGTCACTGTCATGACCGGAAGGTCCAAGGTTAGAGTCCTGAATGTAACAGGATTTTCGTCTCAATGTCATAGCTAGGTCGAGTTCAACCGCTGCCTGGAGGAGACTTCTAGCGGCCGTCAGCTCTACTTCGGAGTTTTCCGTGGTTTCTTCAATCAACATCAGGCGAATGCCGGAACAGTACCCTAACAAACGGACCAAGGATCGCGCGTTCCGGCTGGAGAAATGCTTCGCTGGTGAGAGATACGTGGGTGGGGAAAAGCCCCCAAACCGATGTGTAGGTTGGCACCTGATATCGCTAATCAGCATGGGAAGAACATCATCCTATGTCGCTAAAAGCACTAGACTTACGGGACTTATGATCTCGGCCGTTGACGCGCCTGAAATCACGAACTAATCAATCATTTGCATATTTAGATTGTGCGGGAGTTACTGAGTAAGTATTATTCCGGCGCGCCAACTATATTAGTCATTAGCCCTTTAAGTTTGGAGTATTTTATTAAACGACAGCATTCTTTCCCCACCGGAAACTGAGAGCCAAGGTCGATCTACACGTCGAATTGCGGGATTTCTCTCAATGCTATCTTCTCTTGTGGGGCACCATTGCATCGTGGAGAATCTGTGGTCTCCCGACAAGTGGGGTAGTGTAGTGCATGTAAGTGTAAAGGTGCTTGCAGGAGAAGAAAATGCAACAAGGAACACCTGTTGCTGAACTCAATCCAGCTCTGTAGCGAGCGTCGAATAACCGCCATCACCAGAAATGGAAACCTACGAGTTATCAACGATGCTGCAGAAGCAACAGTATTGCAGCTGTTTTATGCAACCGATAACTGACTGAAGTATAGTGATAGTCCTTACCTTCATTCGGAACTTGAAGAAAAATACCCTTGTTATTATCAACAGCTCGCAATCTACCACTTCTGATGCCTCGACAGCTGGCGCATTAGATATATACGAACTGTTGTTTCGGAGTGTGCTACTATGTGTAGGTACGTAATTGTGTTAATATTCAAGAAATAGTGTATTAGTGAAATAAAGGCAGCTTGTTAACCTCATATTTACAAGCGCATCTGTTCGATTCTTTAAGTAAAGAATTTATATTCAGTTTTTTGTTAAGTATGCATCGGTTATGCATAGCACAGACCCAAGATTGTCTTACGAAATATGCGGTGGTCAAAAGGCTGCGCTTCTCAGTCAGCTAAAAATGAGCGAGCTATAGCGAGTCGACTTGGTTTTGAAGTATTCTGACTCAAAATTATTTTGATAGCGTCACGTGTCTAACACTGGAAGTAGCGGACGGACGTGGAAGTCACGAAGTTGGTGCACATGAAAGTGATGAGTATTATTCGCCCCGGATAATAGAAAAGGCTTTAGTGTGACACTTATTTCAATCTACCGCGCTACGTCACTTCCACAATTCCAATGTACTTTACATTGCTTGCTGTTCCGCATAAGAGAAGGAATTAGTGCAGGTGTTTCGAATTAAGGTAATAAATGAGAGCCACGCCCTTAGATTTCGGTCATGCCACTGCAAACTTAAAGCTAAATGCTTAAAAGACAGTGGCACGGCGACAAACGAAAACGAAGCGATGGGAACGATGTCTAGGACGCGGCAGCACTCGGCATGTTTCAATATTTTGCTATGAAATCCTACTTTTTCAAATCTATTTTTCAATAATTAGTTTAACAGATTTGGTCGATAGAATAGTTCAATGATTAGTAAGATACATGATTAGTGCACATATAAAAATACCCAAAATAAAGGGGAATGCTGTGATAAGGCAGAGAGCCAATCATGCATTCGAGTTTGATATAACGTATTAGTTACTTGTGTATAGTTTTTCCTGTTGTTTCTAATTTTTTGGTATCAATAATATAAATAATTATATTTCATAAATTAAACCTTATAGTTAAATAATATATTTGTAATTTAATAATTTTTAATAATCTTCAAGGCTCATACGAACAATATTGTATTTATACCTCTTGATTTATTAAAGTTTAAACAAATATGCTAAACATTTTTTAGTAGTTAATATTCAATGTTAACGAACATATAAATGTTTCTTTCACATTTCCCATCACTTCTGTGCAATACAATTAGCTTCCCCTGAAAAATTCTGAATTGTGGTAAGGGAAGAAAGGATCTCGCGAAGTACGAGACCCAGTGCTTCAAACACGTCTGGAATTGAAGGGCAGAAATTAAAATAAAATAGTCGATCAGAGTAGTCACATTCTAGAATCATCACCCTCAAAACTATTAAACCAAAGATTTAATTGTTCTCGAAATCCTACCTCTGTCGCATCTCAAGTCAAAGGCTTTCCGGCATAGGACGTTACAATTACGAAATTCATTTAATCGTATGTCTTGATTTGTATTCCATAGCGCTGTTTTGGTTATGATATTGTTTGGGTTGTGTGTTTCTTTGCAGGGGGAAGGAAGATATTTTTGCCCTCTTTTCTTACTCAATTCGACCCACAGTGTGCCGCCGCCGCTGGAATGACCCTGCTAGCGAGACGGCAAGAGCTGACGGTTCCGCTGGCGAGTACCTTGGGGACACCGACCTACGTTATTGCGTTTTCTTCGGCTTTTCGTGTTTCTTTTGTCGACTCGTGCCCCCCTACCTTTCCTTGGAAATGTTTCGTGGGATAGAAGCGGTAACGAAATGGGTGGCCCCGCAGCAAACGACATGCTACCTTTCTGCTTATGGGTAGCGGGGTTCATATCCCGACCATTCTTTGTGGAATTTATGGTGAAAAAAGCGGATTTGTCTTAGGTTCCGTCAGGTATTTTACCTTGCCTTCTACGGTTCCATTTTTTGCTCTAATATTATCAAAACTCATATTTCTCTGACTTAGAAATGTCCATAGGTTTGGGCTTCACTTGATCCTAGGCGTAGCCTATCCCTATGCCCTAGAAATTACTGTTAGCAAAGGATATGTAAGAAAGAATTACCAGCTGATTGCCCGTTGATTAAGACACTGCTGCAGTATCCACTCGTAATTTATCGGAGAGAACCGCGTCAACAATCGATCAGAGGCTCTGATCACTAGAACTCTCTGATCACTTCCCAGCTACTTAGATGATTGAAGTCATAGATGCTACTCTCGACATTCAAATTTATGTCATATGTGTACGCTTCAATAGGAACCTTGCAACTGCATGCTAGGGCGTTCAATAATATATCTACATAAATTAAAAAAACGATTACAGAGCTGAATTAATTTTTTATTATTTTTATGTATATTATTTCTTTGGATCTCAATGCACTTTGACCATTGCTCCTGGAAAGATAATAACCCTTCTGAAAAAAAAAAAACATTTTTCGGCTCCTCGGCAACCCAGTCTGCCACTTCTTCCTTCATTTCTTCATTGCTGGAGAAACACGTACCTCGGATTTTTTCATGTTTCGGGACAAAAAAGAATCGAAGGGAGACCGATCAGAGCTATAAAGTGAATGACAGCTGTTGAAACCCGCAGAGTTAGATGGCGGCTAGAGATGTTGGCATGTGGACATTGGGTTGTTGTGAAGGAACAGCAGGATGCTCGCGTTGATACACTCGCCATAGTATCTCTGTCAATGCTGTAAACTCAATGAGCTGAAACTACATGAGCTAACAAATAGCCTTGTGAAGGTTACAGCAATACGCAACAGACTTGTTCCGATTCGCATAATTGTGGCGTTACATCGACGTAATATTAAACGCAATAAATACCTAATTCTTCACTCTCCAAATCTATCTGTTGTATTATCGATATCATCACTACTATCTCACATCACATATGAGGTACCGAGGGTCTTCCCCGACGGCCGAGAAAACTTTTTCCCTGCGAAACGCAACGATCTATGTGCCTACTCTTTGTATTCAAGTCTTTATGTCAAAAAAGGACCGAACCCACATTTCTTTGGGTCTTTTGTCAACTTCGGTATTTCTCTAGGCGCTGCAATATATGAAGGATAAAATATGATATATTCTGAAAGTGGCAAACAAGCGTGTTCGACTTCAACAGTTTTTTCTTTTATCTTCGATCTTACTCTACATGGTAGTCTTCAGAAGAAAGTACTTTTGTGCGTGCCAGTTTATTTCGTGAGAAAGTTTTCCTCATTTTGCCCCAGAAAAAATAATGTTCTTCTTTAGATATACAGCTTATGTGGTTCGAGTTACGTGTGTGTCCTTCTGTTCAAGATACCTAACACGTAGTTCTATATAGTATGCTTCTTTATAAACACACGTTAATAAAATGAACTACAGAAAATGATCCATTTGAGCAAGGAGTTAACGAAAACTGTGCAATTTAAATATTTGATATTGATATTAGGATTAAAATAAGATTTGAAACAGATTTTTGCTATTCTTTCTTATAAATCGTCTTTTCCTAGTCGTTTAATTACTATATATGAAAATAAGTAGTAAACAAAAACTCACGAAACCAGAAACTAAATAATCGCACGATATAAATTATGTGTCATATTTCAAGAAAAAAAACACTCATTTTTGCTATTAAAGCAATTGTAATCTACATTTTTTTTGAAATATCTGACACAAAAAATTTAATTCTGTCGATAAGATGAACACATTAATTTTCTATTAGAAGTAATGTATTTAATTAAATTAATTGTGATTCAGAGTATGTAAAATTCAATAATATACTTTAAAATGCTTAAACGTTATATTGACAATCGTACATAATGCGAAGTTGTAGTTACCTTTCTGAAATTAACGATTTAATTGGGAATTTCTGATCTACTCAAACGTTTGAAAAAACAAGAGCTTGCAATATTGTAAATGCAGGCTTGCCGTCGCATTTATCAATATATAAATATGCTTTTTTAATTATAATTAAGTTCTAGATGTGTACAATTTTCTTCACTATTCATTTGAGATTACATATAAACATAATTTTATACATAAAGTGCAATTTTTTTAGGAAATGAGACTCTTGACGGTTAAAATACATTTTGGCATATGCGAATTTCAGAGTAACGGAGTAAAAAAGGTTAAGAAAGTGGTGTAAATAAATGCTTGAATAACTATTTTCCAGAGTGGTTTGTCTTTAATAACGCCGATGATTAAATAAATAAAACCTATCTCTTCAATTATTGTGATGAATATCTACATATTCCTGAGAAACACACACGAAGAGACTATTCCATAAGAAACTATTTTTAGTTTGTTGGTATAGATAACAGTCTGTCTGAATCTACATATACACTGCGTTTGCGATACATTATTCTTCGTTGAAAACTTAAGTACGAAGATAGTGCCAAATAGCCCGATAGCACGCAAACAATTGTCTAATTACGCCGAATGCACCTCCCGTAACTCATAGGGCACGACCTAGCATTCCGACACACCTGTAATCGCAGGCGTACCGCCCACCTCGCGTGCCACCGCCGAGGGAGGGCACGTCATCCCTCGGAGGCCGCCGAGGGGCGCCTGGTACGACAACATAATCCGCGCTCGCCCGACGAGACGCACCCCACCCAGCCCGTCCCCTCTTCGAATTGCCCCGCCCCTGCACGTCCTTCCACACCTGGCTTTGTTGCACCCCTCGCCTCGCTTCGCCTCGCTTCGCCTCGCTTCGCCTCGCTTCGCCTCGCTTCGCCTCGCTTCGCCTCGCGCTTATTATTTCTGGGAGCATCAATTTTTATGGCGATTAGTCTTGTAAGTGTAGTTCATGTTTTTATCACGGGAGGTAGCGGTGTTATTCCCCCGCTGAATGGTGAGATCAGGATACAACTTAACTTGCGGTTTTTCCCTGCCCGGGTATCTCCTACTTGCGTGAGCAAGTAACGAGTAATGCGTAATGCGTAATGCATTACGCCCAGAGGAAGGTCGCAGAATGGCGACCGAAACGTCGGTATCTTCTCCATGGACGCGGCGTCACCCGGACAGCCTAGTAAATAAGTAACGAGTAGCTAACTACTATAATTCTCCTCCAGACGGCAGCTGAATTCGACCTAGCTATCGGTAAGCGAACACTTGTATCTCGCGGTCAAAAGCTCTGCAGAGACATCTTAGCTACCTCAGTCAGTATCATGCTTCGCTGTACCGAACTCCACATCCTCATTTTCCTCACTCCATTCCTCCCCACTCTTGAGCGCCGCACCCCACTCATCTTCCTGGATAGCTTCGCTTCGGCCCACGCCACCTCACTTTACTGACCCCACCACATTGGCCCAGCTCTTTCCCACCACTCCCCACTCTCCGTGTCTCGCCCCTACCTTCAACTCAGCGCTCCACCCCGCACCCCGTCCTGCTTCTCACGCCTTCTCACGCCCTGTATCTCTTCATTCTACCTCGAACCGCCCATTGCCGTTTCGCCCTATCGCGACACACTCCATCTAGTTCTTCTTCACTTCGCTTCGCATCGCTTGGCGCCTTTCCACTTCATCTTATTTACCTCGCCCTCATCCCGCCCCTCCCCATTCCGATTTACCCTGCCTCGCTCAGCTTCGCTCACCATGACCCACCTCACCCTCCCCACTCCGATTCGAACCGCGCCATTGCTCGTCGAGTCGCCCCACCCAGTTGCGCCTCGCCCATCCTGACCCGCGCGCAGCGGAGCCTGGCCAGTTGCGAGAGCGGAGGCGCCCTGCCCCTCAGCTCCTCGCTCGGTTCCGCTCCGCGCCGTCGCCATGAGCCAGAGCTACCTGCGACACTGCCCCCTGCGAGAGAAAAGGGTTCCTCGGGGGCGAGCAACTCCTGGACAGATGACGGAGGCGGTGGCGACGATGTTGCTCATTTGTTGGTGAGTCGTGGCATTGGTTGTAGGGGTAAGGCGACGATATGTTTGTGGTTGTGATGAAGTGAAGCGGGGGTGGATGGAACGGAAATTGTGGAGTGGACACTTGTTGCTATGTGGCTGTTGCGGAGGAATGGTGTAAGCGGTGATGATAGTGGTTTGAAGGGAATGCTAATAAGGGATTGATCGGGATGATGGAATTGACGGTGATCGCATGTGCGGATGGTGATTGATGGTGGTCTTTACATTTAAATTCTCAAAAATCACATTCCTACTTCGTCAATATTAGTAATAAAATTAACTTGAAACACTGCAAATCCTGAAAACCACATTAAAGATATATTTACTCGCTATACCTATATCATTGAGGTCTCCCTCCTGAGACGTAACGTGCGACCATTATGGTTTTGTTGCTTG
Source organism: Gryllus bimaculatus (assembly GCA_017312745.1). Classification (NCBI taxonomy): domain Eukaryota; kingdom Metazoa; phylum Arthropoda; class Insecta; order Orthoptera; family Gryllidae; genus Gryllus; species Gryllus bimaculatus. Next base: position 1,037,842 of record BOPP01000009.1, on the reverse strand, counting down.
ATAATAGGAAGCAAGCTATTTGCAAGCTCGAGAAGTAGCTGAATCCCAGATGAAATTGGAATGAATATTTTGGAAATTTCATTTATGAATGTTTTTCGAGTCTAGTATAAGATCACAAACGTAATATCTGGCGATGAATGTTATCAATATATTGAATTTAATGTATTATCTCAGAAAATAACCAAATACGAGACTATTATGTGTGAGTATTGCGCCTTTTGAACAGTTTCCAATAAAAAGAAAAAAAAGTTTCATACAGAAACCAAAATTCCAACGGTGTGGATCTGATTTCTGTGTTGCATCATGTACTACATATTGATGATGTTAGTACATATTATGTAATGAATTAAGTTGGTTAAGGAGAAGTTGACCGCTAAGGAATGACTGGAATGTGAATATCGTGTGATGCGGAAGAAAATTGATACGATATTTATTCGCATTTGGTAGGGGAGGTGTTAGTTTCACTAAAGCTCTTTATTTCCCAGCAGAAAAACATTTTTTTAATCACATACCGATTTCTTTTGAAATCATCTTTAGTGCACCACAAGAACAATATATTTGAGACAATGGGGCTGCTATGGTCTGGTCATGTAGGAGGGGCCAGCACCCTAAGCTTCCTCACTGAACGCAATTCTGCTTCTGCAACATTTGCCTAGCGACTGTTGCTGCCGGTTGACAAGCGGTGCGGTGCGGATAAGGTGAGGTGTGAGGTGGAGAGTAGAGGAGCGGAGTTCTGGGAGGCGGAGTGTGGGGGGCGGAGAGTAGCGGGACGGAGAGTGGCGGGGAGAAGAGTTGTGAGGCGAAGAGTGGCGGGGCGGAGTGGAGCGGGGCGAAGAGTGGCGGGGCGGAGAGTGGCGGGGCGGAGAGTGGCGGGGCGGAGAGTAGAAGAGCTATGCGTTTGAGGATGGGGTCGCGGAGGGCGGGGCGGGGCTTGGCGCCGTGGCGCTCCCCTGCAGACGGATGCGGCGAGGGCGGGCGCGGGTGCGTGGGAGCGATCGATGGCGGCTCGGGGTGAATCGCCCGCCGTCATGTCGCCCAACGCCTGCTACCCTCCCGCCCCCCTCCACTCCTCGACTTCCCCCCGAGCGGGAGCGTGTTGGACATGCCGTGTGTGTCGTGGCAGGTGGTGGTCGGGTGCAGGAGGCATGTGTTGGCCCACAGCAAATGGGGTTCGACATCAATTAAAGACGAACTTGTTTTAATGCAAGGCGAAAACACGTAATGACGATTGCAGGAACATTCGTGTAAATCGACAAATAATGAGGAATTGCTGCACCGGTACAAGGCGACTTTAATAACCTGTTCTCTGCGGAATTCTCACTAATACGACGCGTTTTGCCGATGTCGAAACCATTCATTTACATGCAAATACCTGAAACGGAAATCCGAAGAGATTTAGGTAACAGGTAGATTAATCGCATTGTAATTATTTTACACTTTACATATTTCTGATACATTTACAAGGCAAATGTCACGGATACTAATATGCCTAATTAAAAATATAATTTCGGACGTTGCACAAATGTAACTAATTTTTTAGAAAAATGTGCAAAACTAAGCACAGAATATTCAGTCCATTAAAAAAAACGATAAGGTAATATTGAAAATTAAAAGTATAATATTATAATCTCTAATTAGAAGGTAAGGGGAATCTACTTCAAGTATTTGTAAGTACAAATTAAAATTACAAAAATAGAGGAATTCGTGAAAGGAAGTCTTTGAGCATAAAAATAGAGAAATGCTTACAATTACTCTTTTTACACAATGTAATATTTATCAGAAACAGGTATTACAGTAAACAGTGGAAAGACCTGCTTATTTTGGCTGAAACGTAAAAAAGGACCAGAATTAAAATGCATTGAAAAAATAATACCCCTTGGATGCCCGCATATCCTCAACACATGTAGAATTCCTCTCTATGAACAATTTTAATTGTGATTACGTTAATTGTGTCTCATCGATAATATAAGGTATTGTGTGGGACTGTAATCTCTCGTTGAAAGAATCCTGTCAGAACCCCACTACATTAATGTAGTGTATATTAATCAAGATCCTCACATAGATTATTCAACTAGTGAAGCTAAAGCATCACCTACTTTCTCCCCCCTATTTTTACACAAAATCACGCGAAAAGTACTGAAATTTTCGAAATGACATCATTTCAAAATACGATATCGTATATGTTTCGTATATCTTTAACAGGAGATTCCCTTACGCGACAAAATCATTATCTTCAATATACTATCTGTAGGATCACGCCGAAACAATTTCGAATTTTTGAAAGTTTTGAAAAATCAGTTTTCATAAAATCCCTCTTGTTTTGTTCTCTTACACGCCTGCACGTCCTACAACCTATCCAACAACAAAATTTAATGGAAAACAATGGAGCATTTTCTTTTAAAGTTTCAAACGGTACCAGGGGCTTCATGAAAACGATTCTCCGATATTAAAATTTCGATTTCAAATTCAGGGGCTTCAACATCAGCCAGATGGATCAAAGAAAATCAATTTTGGAGAAAATCGAATGAACGGTTTAGCCACTAGCGTGGTTCATAAACGGATAGACGTTTTTTATCATTCGCTTTTTGGTATCAAGAACCTACAAATCATGGATTCTGACAATACCATGCGTTAGAGGATTTTTTTTCTAAATTTAGCAACTGGATTTATCCACTTTTTCATTACCAGGGCTCTGTAATAAGAGTTTTTCTGCCAAAAATCCGGCGTTTTTTTCGAGCAGCAATACATAACTTTCGGGGGAAAGTAAAAAGCTTCAAAAACGCAGTTATGGATAAACATATTTGTTGCATTTTCCAAATCTCAGAAGATCATCAGACAGGACTATAAATTCTTCTACGTTACTTTCGATGTTCGCTGTGTCACCTTCTCTTAACGGGAAAGGCAATGGGTCCTGTATATCGATGTTCAAGAGATGTGATACAGGTGCCAAGATTTAGCTTTTAATTTTAAATATAAATTCCGGAATTTCTTCAAAAACCATTTGTTAATTGTTCTTTAAAAGATAGTCTACCAAGATATGATTGAATTTCAATTTCAACAAAAGTGATAGCTTCTCTAATATATTACATGATTCGTTGTGTTCAGAAAAAGAATTTGTGCATTAAAAAGACAAATCTGCCGGAGTTAAAAATGTGTAGGTCTACAATATAATGAGCGTGATTACATTTTTTAATCACAATGTATATGTATATTTTTCAGAAGCAAAGCAAATTAGATGGAATTGAAACCGAAGTGTTTGTTGTCATCATATTATTCCATCATTTTATTTTAATTGTGATTACTGCAACGTTATCAGGCGAATGTGACAATATACACTAGGCCAAATTACCCAAGAAGCAATCGCTAGTCCCAGACCGAGCAGCATTTCACAAAGCTAAAAAAGGACAGGCACTTTGCCAAGAGAGTAGCACACAACCACTACGTAGCGAGTTGTGGGACGCGTCAAAAAAACGCAAACACAGAGACGTAATTTCCAAGGAGACAGCGAGTTAGCTGCCCAGTACATGCTACATTAAGCCGTCACTTCCAGTACCCCTTCACTGCCGCTGACGTTGCTCCCTCCCTCCTTGTTTACGACCTCCTCCCCATTTACTTTTCCTCCTTCTCCTCTCCTTACTTTTACTTTCACTTCGTGTGCGCTTCTTGAAAACTCGTGTTCCCAACGAACTCTTAGACTTTCCTACAACTTCCCCTTCACTTTTCATTACCCGTCTCTGTTTGTCCTCGAGCAACACCGACTTCTTTTTCTTTCTTTTTCTCCGTCCTCGCCCCGCGTCTACCCTTTCACGGGGCTCCTTTGATAGGACAGATATTTCGGCCCTTGAAGTAAGTCTTTCTTTTTCTTCCCTCTCGTCTCCTTCGTTCTCGTCTCGCGTCGCTTCCTCGTCGCCGGGCACCGCCTTCCAGCATCCGAGCTCCCGAGCAGCGCTTCCGCTCCGTCGCACAGGGCGCTGCCTTCGCGCGCAGAACTTCCGCCGGTCTGCTCCATCCTTCCCGCTCGTTTGCCCGCAATAAGTCGGCGACGTAAGCGCGCAGACAGCGGGTGGCAACTTAACACATCGCGATTAAAAACTTCATTAAGTCCGCGCAGGCAAAAAATCATGAATATTAAAAGATAGCCGGGGCTACTTTGCCCCGGCGAAAGCATGAAACAGAGTGCGCAAATGAAATAAAAAAAAGAGGACGGACGCGCTGATATATATTAAATTGAAATTTTCCCGGCTGGAGTGACATCTCCATACAAATAATGTTATTAAGTTTCATCTCTCATTACGGCATTTTTTTTGTTTCCTCCCCTTAATTTCGCATGTCGCGCTGGGAGTTCAAGGGTGGGGAGAATGAAAAAAAGAAGAGAATAGCAGTGACGGAAACTGCAAAGGGTGGTTGAAGATGAGCCCTTGTGGAGCGCCAGCTGTCACTCTCCATAATTAGCCGTCTGTGTTCGGACGCCGCTTAAGGCGTAGGCGGCAGAGCGACAGAGAGAAGCGGAAGGCCGCAGTCGAGAAAGCTGCGTAAAGACGGGCATTCGAAGCACATACGGAAAAGCAAAGTAACAATATATTTTTATGCATTTAAAAATCAATGCTTTTGAAAATCAATCTATTAAAAGAAGAGCTATTAATAAATTGCGTCCCCTTGCAAGATTTCTCGCATGCTGAACTCACTCTCTTTCCAATCCTTCCATTTCCGTATTAAGGGGGAAACTTGTTAACGAAACGTGTTTATTGGTTTGAAAATATATCAAGGTAGCTTATAATGTACGTCCAGAATTTCAAATAAAAATAAGAAACAATGCAATTGATGTTTGAAACAAATGTTCAATAAATTTATATTCATTATTATACACGAGTTATTGCAACCATTCGCAATTTTTTTTTAAACTCAACATTTGAAGTAATTATACAATCATCACTGACTGTTAGCTTTTTGCTTCCCTTGAAAATAAACTGAATAATTATAAAAATATATATTTCTTACTCTTGAGAAAGGTACGAAACGATGTTCATGAGAAAATACAATACCTACCCTTTGCAATATTATTTAATTATTTCTGAATAGAGAAGTACAGCCATGCAATTTAATCGCGTAGAATATCAAGTTTCATTTCACATACAGTTGAAGATTCTGCACATCTCTGAACAGGTGAGATAGTATCACAGTATAGAATCATACACTAGCGCAGCTCAGCCCGGCATTTGGCTAGTTAGGCATGCACGGTCATATAACTAGCAGTCTTGGTAGAGGGAAAGAAAAACTAGATAGCTGAAGCCAACGCCATCTGGAATTAACCGTGAAGTCACCACCGTTTTGCTTTCCAGAGGGCGTTGCTGAAAAACTGAATTGTTTGAGAAGTTTCATTTTTAAGAATTGATTAATCATTTAAAAAATAAATCGTGTTATTTCTTGATATTTTCTTTATCTGAGGTACCAAATTCCTCAAAATAAATATAAGTGTCTCATTTAGTGAAAAAATATATTGCTTTATCTCTAGCTCTAGTAGAAATAGCTTTGAAGTAATTTAATAGGAATTTAGCGAAGACGAATGCAGAGCAGTATGTTTGGCACTGAGTTTAATGAAACAACTGGTGTCATTTTTAGAATATTTTGAAAATTTTTTTGAGGCTTCGTATAAACGTACTACATAAATCAAAATATCTTTTTGAAACTCTCAAAGTCTTGAGTTAGTAGATCGATCGGGGAATATCAGTTTTGGAAAAAATTGACTTAACGGTTTAGGAGCTAGCGTTGATCTTAGACAGACCGATTGGCGTTTTCCCGTCAATAGATTTTTTGATGTCAAGAACTCGCGAAACAATTTTCTGTTTACCTCACGAATAACAGGAGGTACATGATAAAATATATATAGACAATAAGAGCTGACTTTTTTCTGCAGAAAATTCGCTATTTTCGGCGCACGATTAATTAACATTCTTTTCTGACGAAATTAATTCGATTAAAGAAAAAGGAAAAAAAAACAAAGCGAAACAAACATCTAGGAAGAAGAAAAGGATGAGAAAGGTAAGAATGTTGGGAGAGAAATACTAGGGAGTATGATTTGATACGTTGTCTGCAAAAGGCAAAAAAAGGACAAAAGTGAGAATAGGGACGATAACGAAAATCCAGACAGCGCTGTGAAACTTAAAGTAACCGTGAAATCTTAAGGATACTCTTGCAGAGGGCAGGTAAATTTAGTAATAGGTGAATATTCATCTCAAGTTATAGAAAGTCTATGATATATGTTAGTAAATCTGGTTGTAAAAGAGTCGGGAAGTTAAGAATAAACGAATAATTAGGAAAGTTTCAAGCTGTTGTAAAATCAGAGAACGAAACGGAATAGAAGGAAATTTTAAAGAAGCAAAGGAATAACAATCTCCTCCAAGTGGTGAATTAGGCACAAAAGGAAAAGGTATACGGTGGTCTGAGCGCTGGCTGTTTGGTTTGGCCTGATGGGTTGTCTTCGGGAACAAAGAATGAGAAGACGCAGACAACGGAGAAGTAGAGGGAGGAGGGGACGAGAAGAGATGTGGAGGGGTAGACAACAGAGGACAGAGGGCTTGGAGGTGGATGGAATGGGGGACGGTGAGGGCGGAGGGGGAAGGAGGTGGGCCAGGGAGTACGAAGAGGGTGGAGAGAGGGTGATTGGAATGGGGAACGGAGAAGGCAGAGGGGTAAGGATGCGGGAGGCATGGAGGAGGGTGGTGGAAGGTGGAAAGGAGGAAGATAGTGGGAGAGGGGGAAGGAGGCAAAGGGCCGGGGAGGTTGGAGTCGGAGAGGACGGGTGAATTGTGGGACGGTGGTGGCAGAGAGGGAAGGAGGAGGGCCAAGGAATAGGTGGAGATGGAGAGGGTGGATGGATTGGGAACGGTGGTGGTGAGGAGGCGGAAGGAATGGAGGGAGGTGAATGAAGTGGAGGAAGTTGAGGGTGAGGGGGAAGGAGGCACAAGGCTGAAGACGGAGAGGACGGGTGTATTGAGGGCCGGTGGTGGCAGGGGAGGAATAAGGCCGAGGGGCCGGAAGAGATCAGAGGA
>BOPP01000009.1:1005322-1030768 GCA_017312745.1 Gryllus bimaculatus | reverse complement strand
GATCATGAGGAGTGGGGAGGGGCCGGCGGACTCGGAGGAGAGGAGGGGGCGGGGCGTAGTGCGTGCGCAGAGAGCGCGGAGGGGGGTGGAATGAGTCCAGGGGTGGAGCGGCGAGCGGAGTAATTTGCAGGCGGCGCGGGGCGCGCGCGCGCGGATCCCAAATCGAATTCGATTCCCCCAGCCGGCGACGAGCCGAGATGCGAAAACGCGTCAGCGACGCACGCTGCCGAGGGCGACGCGGACTTCCCCCCGCACACTCCGCCGCCGCCGCCGCCGCCAACACATCGCCGTTTGCCGGCGCCGCCGCCTCCGCGTGACTTAATAAAGAGCGCCAGGGTATGCGTGGCAAAACCACGCCGGTGGGCAGTGGAATGGTGTCGGGTGTCGTTTTGCGCCTGACGCTGCACCTGTCGCCTACGTGATGGTACCACGACAAGACGAAACATCGTTTGGAACAATGTCGCTCAATTGAAGGGTTGGAATTCGCTGGAAGTAGTTGATTGGATAAAGTGAATGTCCCGTAACAAATGAGTGTATGACGAACTCAATATCTGTAGAGGGTCCCAACAGGCATGCGAAAATGATTACTCAGGGCCATACGCGATCTGCGTTTGGATGATCTGTGACTTCAACAACTTACATCATTAAAATGTATCGTAATGAACAAGGAGGGATTGTGTACCAAAAAAATGGTCACCTATCACTCTTGAAATGAATTATAAAATGGTATCTATTAAGAGGTTACAAGCAATCGAAAATAGGCATAAAACTACTAATTTATATTCATAATTTATATAAATATTTTATTTAATTTTTATAAACACGATGATTTTATTGAGAACCAATTTTTTTAATTATTTGAATGTTAAAATTTATGCAATAACGGTTTGAAAAATGAATAGGCTGGGTTATGTAACTAATTTATTTTAGAGATATAACATTATTTTAAAATTATATGATTTTCTTCTGGTTTTTTGCCATATTCACGATAAAAAGATTGCCTAGATCTATAGGAAATAAAAATGTAGTTTTACCAATGACGTAAACTGAGTTTTTTAATTTTTTGACCGTAAACTTAGATCTACCGTTTATTCTCAATTAGTTTTTATGAGACTCTTTGTATCTTTTAAAACTTGACTCGTAGATACAAACTAATCTCTTTGGACACTTTTTGGCCAGGTATAGCACTCTGCCCTATTTTCGTGATGTTATCTTCGTTATTATGACCGCGTTCTACCTCGTTGCTCAGCATGCAGGAATGGCTGCGATAAGACTCCTGGCATGGTTTTCAAGAACACCAAATATAATGAATTTCTCATAGAAAAAACACACACCACCAAACCAAAGAAAATGCTGTCGACTATTTCAAAATATGTGGAACCCCGAGAAATTTGTTTTATGAAAATAATCCACAATAGCAATACTAAAATTACGAAAAAATTAAGTTCAATCATTTCATTTGTTCAATAACTAAAATTTCTAGGATAATTATAAAATTACAATGTAAAAAAAAGTTGGGGGAAAAAAATTGGAGGAAAAATTGTGATTTGAAAAGAAATTTCATCAAACATAATTGTGTAAAAATATGCCTTAAAAATATACATTTAATGGTAAAAATGTTATTGAAAATGACGTCATTAGAAACGTGACACTTAGACGGAAAACCTAATATTTTTAACGCAACTCGATAACGTTCTTTTGTGCTAAACATGTATCCACCCAGAAATCTAGATCTTAGCCCCGTCAAGATACTCTCGCCACGAGAGGCAAACAGCGCCACATATTTGACAACTCTCGTAACACGACAACCTGACAGACGTGTGCAAATTACGTATCCGATGTCCAAATAACCATTACAAAGGCCGCATGAAATCAGCGCTGGCCTCTGCTCTGTGTCGGCGGGGCGGCGGCTCCATTTGCGCGAGAGGGTCGCCCAGTGGCCCTTGGACAGCGGCGGGGGCGGCCGGGGGCGGCGGGGGCGGGCGGGGCCGGGGCGCGGGGCGGCGGGGCGGGGGGGGCGGGCGGGGGCGGCGGGGGCGGCGGGGGCGGCGGGGGCGGCGGGGGCGGCGAGGGCGGCGGTGTTTAGAAAACCGGGGCTCTCGGATGCTTAGCGCTTAGTGCCTGCCCTGTCGGCCCTGTCGTTCGAGTCGCTGATCGTCTGTGTCTGCGGCGTCAGGCTCAGCCGCCCGGCGCTCGTGCAAGGTAAGGGATTGAGCCGCGCGAACGTACCGTGCCCCGCGCCCTGACTTTTCCCTGTCGCCTTACGCCAGCGCCTCGGTCTACGCCCGATTACGCCTGCTCGTTTCACCACGCTTTTTCACCTCCACCCACCCCTGCCTGGTCCTGCAATTATGTTGTTTGCCTTCCCTTGCCGACGCCCATGTTGTGTTATCGCCTCCAATAAGTCTGGCCTCCGGATACGAAAACCGGCGAGAACTATGGACATAGTGGGTAAGATAAGTGGGGAAAGTAATTTTTTTAAAAGGAACGAAATCGGCGGTGGAACAAGGAGGCGAGGGTAACGGAGGAGAGGTACAATTTACAATTTAGAGAGAATAAATATAAGAGAACATGATTGAGGGGCCAACAGAAGGTAAGCGATGACGAGGCAATGGTGGGCGATGAAACTACTGCAAGTTGCCCCCCACATCGTGCTTCTGCTTCCTACATCTGGCGATTACCACTTATGATCGAAGAGTAGTGGCGATGCAAAGAGGAATGGTATAGGGAAGCCAGGGCAATAGACAGGGGAGAGGAGAGAAAGGACGCGGGACGGAGGGGAAATTAAAAAAAGTGCCAAAAAAGAGGGCCAATGAAAGGAGGAGCCAAAGATAACGGAGGGCGGGATAAAGGAGAGAGAGATAAAGGAGAGCAGGGATAAAAGGAGGGCTGGGATACTTGGAGGGCGGGATAAAGGAGAGAGAGGATAAAGGAGAGCCAGGGATAAAGGAGGGCTGGGGAATATTGGAGGGCGGGGATAAAGGGGTGAGATAAAATGGAGGGCGGGAATAATGGAGAGCAGGGTAACGGAGGTTGGGATACGGAGGAGGAAATAACCGGAGGGCGGAGAAACGAAGGAGGGGTGGGGTACGGGGGCGGGTACGAGGGCGGGGTAACGGGGGCGCGGGTACGAGGGCGGGGGTAATGGGGCGGGGGTAACGGGGGTGGGGTAAAGCGGGGTGGGGTACACGGGGGCGTGTAAACAGGGGGCGGGGTAACGGAGGCGGGGTACGGGGGCGGGGTAACGGTGGTGGGGTCAACGGGGACGGGGTAACGGGAACGGGGTTAACAGCGGGCGGGGTAAAACGGGGGCGAGGTAACAGCGCGGGGTAAACGGGGCGGGGTAAACCGGCGCGGGGTAACGGGGCGGGGTAAAGGGGCGTGGTAACGGGGGCGGGTAACCGGGGGCGGGGTAACGAATGGCGGGGTAACGAGAGCAGGGTTTACGAAAGGGCAAGGTTACGGAGGGGCGGGGTAACGAGGATGAAGCAATGGAGTGCAGGGTATTGAAAGGGAAGTGATTAATGAAGGGAGGGATGCAGAGGAAGAGGGTAGGGTGAATATTGAATTAGGGTGAAATATTGAAGGGCGGGGAATAACCGGAGTGCCGGAGATAAAAGGTGGGAAGGTATAACGAAGGCACCAAATGAAGGGGGCAAATGGAAGCAGAGGTAGTGGAAGGTAATTCGAGTGTGAGGCAGAACTTGACGGGTGGGTTGCGGGGGTGGGGTGCACGTGCGCGATGAACGTGAGGCGAGTGGCGCTTGGCGCGGCGCCGCGCGGTCTTCCCGTAGGAGGCGTGGCGGCGGCGTCCGTGGAGATGAATACGTCGAACCCTCATCAACAGGGGCCGCATCAGGGGAGATGGCAACGTGTGCTCGGGGAGCAGAGACGTTACGTGGAGCTTGTGGGGCTTTCGGGAGTTGAGACATTCCCAGCACGTGCCTGGCGCATACGCCGAAAATTCAGGGGCAGGGAAATTAAGCGCAGGGAAGCTATTTTTTTATGTAATTACTCCTACGAGTAATAATTTATCTAATGAAGAGAAATCTGTGTAGGGAATGACATGTGTTACTTATGTAGTAATTGACAATGCTTAATTGGTGCATGATAATACAGTTTTTAATTTTGGCACAATTTTTCAATATAAGTAAATGTAAATTAAAAAAAACCATTTTCGTATTTGTTGGAGTTCGTAGTTTTAGTGTATATTAATATAATTACAGAACCATAAAAATTTCAAAAATAAATTTTCAAAACTAACTTTCTGGTTGACATCGTTTGCCATCGTTGAACCCGACTACAGCACATTCTACATACACCCCCCCCCCCATTTGCCACTGTCTCTGCAGCGATTGTCCAGTGGTTTGTCAGTCTCTGTCCAGTCCTCTGTACTAGTGTTTGACTCCCGACATTTGCGGATTATTTGACACTAGTTGTAATCATAGCTAGGTAATAATTCAGACCGCGTCTGGGAAAGTGCTGGCGGCGGACTGTTCTTTGGTAGTTTAACGTCGGTTTACTCGATCATATACTAGGGACATCCCGGAACGCAACCCAAACCAAACGGGTCCACGGACCGCACGTGATTTTTCCTTCCCCTTCCCGTTTTCTCTATCCACATCCCCCCCCCCCTTTCAACTGCCACAACACTTACAAGTTTATGTATTGTATTAAATACACATGTCGAGAAACCATTTCCTGAGCTAAGAGCTGGTTCCGGTTGGGATGGCCGCCCTGACTGGGAGAGACACAACTAGAGGAAGAAAAAATCTCACAAGCTCACGTGTAGATTCGCGGCCGATTTAGCCACCAGCAGGGAGGAACGAAAGTAGCTTTCCAGGATAAAATCTTTCACTGTACTAATAAAACTAATGGTTATAGCAGTTGACGAGTACGGAAGCACTAATCGCCCATCATTCATCAATCAATAAAAGAGTGACTGATCAATCAAGTAAAAAAACACTGCACATCATATTCTTCTATTGAAATGCTGATATTCTTTTAAAATATTAAAATAAAATCGCCATCATCTACCTCATAGATAAACATTCAAGGTCATCAATTATATTGTTGAATGGCCCTAACGTACAATAAATAAATAAGTATACAAATAAATAAAAATATCCGAGGAGTATCTAAAGGAAAGGTCAAGCTATGGAACTATTTGTTGATAGATCGAAACGTAATGGACATCATTTCTGATTCATCTTCCATTTAAGAATAAAATACTATTTATTTTCTCCCTGACATAACTTTGCGTTAAAACGATATTACACGATAAAAATAAATAACCACGTCCCAGAAAATATTTGTCGAAAATAGAAAAAAAATCGTGAGTCCAAGTTCCGACAATCTGTATATTTTAATTTACGGCATTTATTTGACGTTTTCGTATAATTATTACCGAGAACAAGTCTGTCTTTTTCGTTTTCATACACGCCAATTAAAAGTTAAAATGTAAGAGAATTCTTCGTCGCAACAACCACTTCGTTTCGAATTTACAAGGCAGCGTTAAAAGATAGGACGTAAATTACAGCAAGTCAATACGTGCTACTGTTACTCCAGAATACAATTGTGGCAGCGTTGGACTGGGACTCAATAGACAAGTAGAAAAAGACTCTGAGGAATGTTTCCTTTATAATTTAAATAATACTTTCAAAAGTATTCTCGACGTACGAATACGCGAAGAGGTCTATTAAACATGAAGTACAGGGGCACACAGAATGTCATTTCTACGCCTCTTTCATTAAATTGAGTAATCTCTCGAATGCCGTGGGACTTCATCCGACGTAAGTCTCCCTGGAGGTACAGACGTCTGCAAAGTGGTCCCGCGGGGAAAAGCCGTGGAGGCGCCGGCAGAGGCAAGCAACGGCGGGTGGTGGAGGCGGCGGCGGAGGTGGAGGCGGCGGCGGAGGGGAGGCGGCGGACGGAGGTGGAGGCGGGGCGGCGGCGGCGGTGGCGGCGGAGGAGGTGGCGGTTGCGGCTGCGGCTGCGGCTGCGGCGGCGGCGGCTGGGCCAGCGCGTTCCGGCGAACAGGGTCGGCGGCGGCACGCGCGTTATAATAGCGAAACTTTAATTCCGACGCGCCCCGAGCGCGATCCGAAAAGAATTGAAATTCGCTGAATATTCAGCGCGCGCGCGGGAGCACGCAATGCAATAATTCTTTCCCGTAGATTCATCCCGACCATTAACGAAGGTAAAATGTTTTGTTTCGGCAATTACCATTCCGGCCGCATGCTTTCGTCGACGCCGCCGCGCCGCGGCTGGGGCGCAGGGCGGAGAGTGGTGGGGGGAGGGGGTGGAGAGAGGGGGAGGGCGAGGCTGCGGTGATGGGGGGGCGCGCCCAGACGTAGCGCTTTCTCAGCTGTCTACCACATGAAAGCGCCGCGGTGCCGCAGCCTGCACGCGCTCGTCGCTGGGTGGCGCTCCCCTGACCGCGGGAGTTGCGTCCGTTACACAGTGGACAAAAGCGTAAGTCTATCTTTGCAATCTGATGTTCGTAGAATTGAGTATCATAATATATCATAACAAACTTTTAGCTTTCACAGAAAATTATACTGGTTTTATTGGAAATTCTTAGGAAAAAAAAATAATCCTCTAGATTTATGGATAGTACTTCATGATATCCTCATGTTCTACGTTGATAGGGCTGTTCCCAATTAAACGTAGTACATACTGATTCAGAGAATAAACTCTCGTGATGTCGAGGGTGCAATATGAATAACAGTAGGATGAGATAACTAACAACACAGGTTTTTATAAACTAGCTCCATTATTTAAACAGATTCACCCATTCCAATACAAATCTAACGTTTTTTAATATGAAAATGAACTAAAGAAAACTTTTGCTTAGTTTATTTGCAACTTATAGCAGCAGCTGTGAAAATGAAAGTATACTTTTCGTATCCACACTTTCAAAACCCGTATTTGGCAGAGATTCGAACGCCAGAAAGGTGAGTTTGGCGGCCTAGGCCAAGAATGAACTTTTAGAGGCAACGATTTACAATGGCAACGTTAAAGTCAACAAGACAATGTTACAAATGACTGTTGACACATTTGGAACAAATAATATTTTATTATTTTTTTGAATCAGAATATATTTAACTTATTTGTTGTTAACCATTTGTAATTAAAAAAAATGGATATATTCTGAAAATCTTATACCTGTACTGTTACGTTGGAGCTCTAGTGGCAGGAGACCTTCAACAGAAATTGAAGTAGTCCTCAAATAAACTGAGGGCAAATTTTCATTTTGCAAAGTCATCCTAATCTACTTCGTTTTTATACCACCGAAAATATTCTAGGGGCATCCTTCAGCTAACCTTTGAACATATGAAAGCGTAAATACTGTTTTCAGAGATATGCGCAGCATAGTTGTTTCATTTACCAACAGTTACATGTTTCTCTCTTTTCTATTTTAAAAAAGAAGTTCATACTCTCTTTCGTAGGAATCATTTATTTTTAGGAAGTAAAATTCAGTAGCAGCTTTAGTTTCCGCAATATAAATCTCTGACATACGTACTCAATACCTAAGAAACTAATTGCCAAAACCAGCATCAAAATCATATCACGCTTTAACAATTGTGACAGTACTGATAACTTCAGAGGCGATAATGTAAAATACATCTGATCTATACGACGAATCGCATCGGTATAAATGAGATCTCTCAAGCAACTAAAACCTAAAATTAAGAGGCGAGTGTAGGAATAATAGTTGTATGCAACTCGTGCCGAACCTGATTTTTGGTCCTCGTTAGTTTACCACCTCAGCTCCGACCGCCTCGTTTGGTAAACCACATCATTCAAAAAATGTTATCTTCTGGCCTTGATACATAAATAAAGTATTTTCCATTGTATGTAAACTCCCAGAACTCGTGTTCATCGACAGTGTTCTACTTAAATCTGTATAATATAACAATAAATTAAGTTGCCGTTGGTCAGAATGTGCCTTACATATTTTCACCCGCTCATTCGCTAATAATATTTTCTTAAAAAGACATGTGTGCCCGTGCAAAATTAAATATGTATGTATGCAAAAATATGTAAAAAAATATTTAGAGACATTTATTTTCATAAACTAGAAAAACTTTCGCTCTTTTAAGTTTGATTAAAAAGATAGATAAGCAAATTACTCGCAAAGCAAAAATCACTAATAAAAAACGATAAGCAAAAATTAGATCCTCATATTTCAATCAATCAGCCAGAAACTTAAGCGACAAATACATAAAAATCCATTTGCAACTACTTTAAACAGTTTTTGCGGAGCATAGTTAACTGATATTCCAGTATCAAACATGTTGATTCTATAGTTTAAGAAGAAGTTCCATTCTCTAATTTATCCTCGGCCCTTAGGGTCTAATCCATTCAACTTTAATATTAGTTCGTTTACTATTGGTTCCTGGAAATTTGAAAATGTCTCTCTGTGGGCATTTATTTTGTAGGCTATTTTGCACTTTTTGCAACATTTTATTGATGAAATATTCTGATTGTGTTTTTTTGACTTTGAATTTTACTGCATATTCAATAGTTGATTTTAAACATGAAATGGGTAAATGGAAAATCCGATGTGTTGGTTGCGAAGAAAACGGCATAATACGATCAAAATATATTACGCAGTACATATATAATAGGAAAATATTACATTTGAATAACTGAAAGTACTTTTTTTCTTCCTAAGATATTCTTCTTTTGAATGTGCACATTTTAAAATTTTTCCTACAATTTCTTAACTGTCTACATGTCTATAAATGGACATATATTTCTAAAAATTAGAATACATGTTATACAGCGGCGAGCGGAGTAATTTGCAGGCGGCGCGGCGCGGCGCGCGCGGATCCCAAATCGAATTCGATTCCCCGCCGGCGACGAGCCGAGTAATGCGAAAACGCCGTCAGCGACGACGGCTGCGAGGGCGACGCAGGACTTCCCCCCGCACACTCCGCCGCCGCCGCCGCCGCCACCACAATCGCCGTTGCCGGCGCCGCCGCCTCCGGCGTGACTTAATAAAGAGTCGCCAGGGTATGAGTGGCAAAACCACGCCGGTGGGCAGTGGATGGTGTGCGGGTGTCGGTTTTGCGCCTGACGCTGCCACCTGTCGCCTACGTGATGGTACCACGACAAAGACAGAAAATCGTTTGGAACATGTCGCTCAATTGAAGGGTTGGAATTCGCTGGAAGTAGTTGATTGGATAAAGTGAATGTCCCGTAACAAATGAGTGTATGACGACTCAATATCTGTAGAGGGTCCAACAGGCATGCGAAAATGATTACTCAAGGGCCATACGCGATCTGCGTTGGATGATCATGTGACTTGCAACAACTTACGATCATTAAATGTATCGTAATGAACAAGGGAGGGATTGTGTACCCAAAAAAATGTCACCTATCACTTCTTGAAATGAATTATAAAAATGGTATCTATTAGAGGTTACAGCAATCGGAAAATAGCATAAAAGCTACTAATTATATTATAATTTATATAAATATTTTATTTATTTTTATACACGAATTATTTTATTGAGAACAATTTTTTAATTATTTGATGTTAAAATTTATAGCAATAAGGTTTGAAAAATGAATAGGTGGGTTTATGTAACTAATTATTTTAGAGATATTAACATTATTTTTAAAATTATATGATTTTCTTCTGGTTTTTGCCATATTTCCACGTAAAAATGATTGCTAGATTATAGGAAATAAAAATGTAGTTTTAATGACGTAAACTGAGTTTTTATTTTTTGACGTAAACTTAGATCTACCGTTATTCTCAATTTAGTTTTATGAGAATCTTTGTATCTTTTAAACTTGACTCGTAGATACAAACTAATCTACTTTGGACACTTTTGGCAGGTATAGCACTCTGCCCTATTTTTTCGTGATGTTTATCTTTCGTTATTATGACAGCGCTACCTCGTTTGCTCAGCATGCAGGAATGCTGCGATAAGACTCCTGCATGTTTCAAGAACACCAATATAATGAATTTCCTCATAGAAAAAACACACACAAACCAAAGAAAATGCTGTCGACTATTTCAAAATATGTGGAACCGACGAAATTGTTTATGAAAATAATCCACATAGCAATACTAAAATTACGAAAAAATTAAGTTCATAATTTCATTTGTTCAATAACTAAAATTTCTAGATATATAATTACAATGTAAGTGAATGGAGAATGTAGATGAAAGAAAATTTCATCAAACATAATTGTGTAAAAATATGCTTAAAAATATAATTTTATGTAAAAATGTTGATTTGAAAATGACGTCATTAGAAACGTGGATCACTAGACGGAAAACCTATATTTTTAACGCAACTCGGATAACGTTCTTTTGTGCTAACATGTATCCACCCAGAAATCTAGATCTTAGCCCCGTCAAGATACTCTCGCCACGAGAGGCAAACAGCGCCACATATTTGAACAACTCTCGTAACACGACACCTGACAGCACGTGTGCAAATTACGTATCCATGTCCAAATAACCATTACAAGGCCGCATGAATCAGCGCTGGCCTCTGCTCTGTGTGCGGCGGGGCGGCGGCCCATTTGCGCGAGAGGGTCGCCCAGTGGCCCTTGGACAGCGGCGGGGGCGGCGGGGGCGGGCGGGGCCGGGGCGCGGGGCGGCGGGGCGGGGGGGGCGGGCGGGGGCGGCGGGGGCGGCGGGGGCGGCGGGGGCGGCGGGGGCGGCGAGGGCGGCGGTGTTTAGAAAACCGGGGCTCTCGGATGCTTAGCGCTTAGTGCCTGCCCTGTCGGCCCTGTCGTTCGAGTCGCTGATCGTCTGTGTCTGCGGCGTCAGGCTCAGCCGCCCGGCGCTCGTGCAAGGTAAGGGATTGAGCCGCGCGAACGTACCGTGCCCCGCGCCCTGACTTTTCCCTGTCGCCTTACGCCAGCGCCTCGGTCTACGCCCGATTACGCCTGCTCGTTTCACCACGCTTTTTCACCTCCACCCACCCCTGCCTGGTCCTGCAATTATGTTGTTTGCCTTCCCTTGCCGACGCCCATGTTGTGTTATCGCCTCCAATAAGTCTGGCCTCCGGATACGAAAACCGGCGAGAACTATGGACATAGTGGGTAAGATAAGTGGGGAAAGTAATTTTTTTAAAAGGAACGAAATCGGCGGTGGAACAAGGAGGCGAGGGTAACGGAGGAGAGGTACAATTTACAATTTAGAGAGAATAAATATAAGAGAACATGATTGAGGGGCCAACAGAAGGTAAGCGATGACGAGGCAATGGTGGGCGATGAAACTACTGCAAGTTGCCCCCCACATCGTGCTTCTGCTTCCTACATCTGGCGATTACCACTTATGATCGAAGAGTAGTGGCGATGCAAAGAGGAATGGTATAGGGAAGCCAGGGCAATAGACAGGGGAGAGGAGAGAAAGGACGCGGGACGGAGGGGAAATTAAAAAAAGTGCCAAAAAAGAGGGCCAATGAAAGGAGGAGCCAAAGATAACGGAGGGCGGGATAAAGGAGAGAGAGATAAAGGAGAGCAGGGATAAAAGGAGGGCTGGGATACTTGGAGGGCGGGATAAAGGAGAGAGAGGATAAAGGAGAGCCAGGGATAAAGGAGGGCTGGGGAATATTGGAGGGCGGGGATAAAGGGGTGAGATAAAATGGAGGGCGGGAATAATGGAGAGCAGGGTAACGGAGGTTGGGATACGGAGGAGGAAATAACCGGAGGGCGGAGAAACGAAGGAGGGGTGGGGTACGGGGGCGGGTACGAGGGCGGGGTAACGGGGGCGCGGGTACGAGGGCGGGGGTAATGGGGCGGGGGTAACGGGGGTGGGGTAAAGCGGGGTGGGGTACACGGGGGCGTGTAAACAGGGGGCGGGGTAACGGAGGCGGGGTACGGGGGCGGGGTAACGGTGGTGGGGTCAACGGGGACGGGGTAACGGGAACGGGGTTAACAGCGGGCGGGGTAAAACGGGGGCGAGGTAACAGCGCGGGGTAAACGGGGCGGGGTAAACCGGCGCGGGGTAACGGGGCGGGGTAAAGGGGCGTGGTAACGGGGGCGGGTAACCGGGGGCGGGGTAACGAATGGCGGGGTAACGAGAGCAGGGTTTACGAAAGGGCAAGGTTACGGAGGGGCGGGGTAACGAGGATGAAGCAATGGAGTGCAGGGTATTGAAAGGGAAGTGATAATGAAGGGAGGGATGACAGAGGAAGAGGGTAGGGTGAATATTGAATTAGGGTGAATATTGAAGGGCGGGGATAACGGAGTGCGGAGATAAAGGTGGGAAGGTATAACGAAGGCACCAAATGAAGGGAGGGCAAATGGAATGCAGAGGTAGTGGAAGGTACGATTTCGAGTGTGAGGCAGAACTTGACGGGTGGGTTGCGGGGGTGGGGTGCACGTGCGCGATGACGTGAGGCGAGTGGCGCTTGGCGCGGCGCCGCGCGGTCTTCCGCGTAGGAGGCGTGGCGCGGCGGTCCGTGGAGATGATACGTCGAAACTCATCACGCGGGCCGCATAGGGAGATGGCACGTGTGCTCGGGGAGCAGAGACGTTCACGTGGACGCTTGTGGGGCTTTCGGGAGTTGAGACATTTCCCAGCACGTGCTCTGGCGCATGCCGAAATTCAGGGGCAGGGAATTAAGCGCAGGGAAGCTATTTTATGTATTACTCCTACGAGTAATAATTTAATCTAATGAAGAGAATATCTGTGTAGGGAATGACATGTTGTTACTTATGTAGTAATGATCATGTTAAATTGTGCATGATAATAAAGTTTTAATTGCACAATTTTTCATTAAGTAATGTAAATTAAAAAAAAACATTTTCGTATTTGTTGGAGTTCGTAGTTTTAGTAGTATATTAATATAATTACAGAACTAAAAATTTCAAAATAAATTTTCAAAACTAACTTTCTGTTGACATCGTTTGCCATCGTTGAACACTACACACATCTCTACATACACCCCCCCCCATTTGCCACTGTCTCTGCAGCGATT
Source organism: Gryllus bimaculatus (assembly GCA_017312745.1). Lineage (NCBI taxonomy): Eukaryota > Metazoa > Arthropoda > Insecta > Orthoptera > Gryllidae > Gryllus > Gryllus bimaculatus. The sequence continues at coordinate 1,017,812 of BOPP01000009.1, read as the reverse complement.
TTGTCCAGTGTTTGTCCAGTCTCTGTCCAGTCCTCTGTACTAGTGTTTGAGTCCCGACATTTGCGGATTTTTGACACTAGTTGTATCTAGCTAGGTATAATTCAGCCGCTGTCTGGTGAAAAGTGCTGGCGGCGGACTGTTCTGTTGGTAGTTTTACGTCGGTTACTCGATCATTACTAGGGAATCCCGGAACGCAACCCAAACAAACGGGTCACGGACCGCACGTGATTTTTCCTTCCCCTTCCGTTTTCTATCCTCACCCCTGCACACACTTACAGTTTATGTATTGTATTAATACACATGTCGAGAAACCATTTCTGAGCTTAAGAGCTGGTTCCGGTTGGGATGGCGCCCTGCCTGGGAGAGACAACTAGAGGAAGAAAAAATCTCACAAGCTCACGTGTAGATCGGCGCCAGATTTTAGCCACCAGCAGGGAAGGAACGAAGTAGCTTTCCAGGATAAAATCTTTCACTGTACTAATAAAACTAATGGTTATAGCAGTTGACGAGTACGGAAGCACTAATCCATCATTCAATCAATCAATAAAAGAGTGAATGAATCAATCAAGTAAAAAAACACTGCACACTTCATATTCTTCTATTGAATGCTGATATTTTTTAAAATATTAAAATAAAATCGCCATCATCTACTCATTAGATAAACATTCAAGGTCATCAATTACTATTGTTGAATGGCCCTAACGTACAATAAATAAATAAGTATACAAATAAATAAAAATATCCGGAGGTATCTAAAGGAAAGGTCAAAGCTATGGAACTATTTGTTGAGTGATTCGGAAACGTATGGACACATTTCTGATTCATCTCCATTTAAGAATAAAATACTATTTATTTTTCCTGACATAACTTTGCGTTAAAACGATATTACACGATAAAAAATAAATAACAAACGTCCCAGAAATATTTGTCGAAAATAGAAAAAAAATCGTGTATGTCAAGTCTCGACAATCTGTATATTTTAATTACGGCATTTATTTGACGTTTCGTAAATTATTACCGAGAACAGTCTGTCATTTCGTTTTCATAACGCCAATTAAAAGTTAAAATGTAAGAGAATTCTTCGTCGACAACAACCACTCGTTTCGAATTTACAAGCAGCGTTAAAAAGATAGGACGTAAATTACAGCAAGTCAATACGTTGCTACTGTTACTCCAGAATACAAATTGTGCATGCGTTTGGACTGGGACTGCAATAGACAAGTAGAAAAAGACTCTGAGGAATGTTTCCTTTATAATTTATAATACTTTCAAAAGTATTCTCGACGTTACGAATAGCGAAGAGGTCTATTAAAATGAAGTACAGTGGCACACAGAATGTCATTTCTACGCTCTTTCATTAATATTGAGTATCTCTCGAATGCCGTGGGACTTCATCCGAGTAGTCTCCCTGGAGGTACAGACGTCTGCAAAGTGGCTCCCGCGGGAAGCGTGGAGGCGCCGGCAGAGGCAGCAACGGCGGTGGTGGAGGCGGCGGCGGAGGTGGAGGCGGCGGCGGAGGTGGAGGCGGCGACGGAGGTCTCTCCACCCCCTCCCCCCACCACTCTCCGCCCTGCGCCCCAGCCGCGGCGCGGCGGCGTCGACGAAAGCATGCGGCCGGAATGGTAATTGCCGAAACAAAACATTTTACCTTCGTTAATGGTCGGGATGAATCTACGGGAAAGAATTATTGCATTGCGTGCTCCCGCGCGCGCGCTGAATATTCAGCGAATTTCAATTCTTTTCGGATCGCGCTCGGGGCGCGTCGGAATTAAAGTTTCGCTATTATAACGCGCGTGCCGCCGCCGACCCTGTTCGCCGGAACGCGCTGGCCCAGCCGCCGCCGCCGCAGCCGCAGCCGCAGCCGCAACCGCCACCTCCTCCGCCGCCACCGCCGCCGCCGCCCCGCCTCCACCTCCGTCCGCCGCCTCCCCTCCGCCGCCGCCTCCACCTCCGCCGCCGCCTCCACCACCCGCCGTTGCTTGCCTCTGCCGGCGCCTCCACGGCTTTTCCCCGCGGGACCACTTTGCAGACGTCTGTACCTCCAGGGAGACTTACGTCGGATGAAGTCCCACGGCATTCGAGAGATTACTCAATTTAATGAAAGAGGCGTAGAAATGACATTCTGTGTGCCCCTGTACTTCATGTTTAATAGACCTCTTCGCGTATTCGTACGTCGAGAATACTTTTGAAAGTATTATTTAAATTATAAAGGAAACATTCCTCAGAGTCTTTTTCTACTTGTCTATTGAGTCCCAGTCCAACGCTGCCACAATTGTATTCTGGAGTAACAGTAGCACGTATTGACTTGCTGTAATTTACGTCCTATCTTTTAACGCTGCCTTGTAAATTCGAAACGAAGTGGTTGTTGCGACGAAGAATTCTCTTACATTTTAACTTTTAATTGGCGTGTATGAAAACGAAAAAGACAGACTTGTTCTCGGTAATAATTATACGAAAACGTCAAATAAATGCCGTAAATTAAAATATACAGATTGTCGGAACTTGGACTCACGATTTTTTTTCTATTTTCGACAAATATTTTCTGGGACGTGGTTATTTATTTTTATCGTGTAATATCGTTTTAACGCAAAGTTATGTCAGGGAGAAAATAAATAGTATTTTATTCTTAAATGGAAGATGAATCAGAAATGATGTCCATTACGTTTCGATCTATCAACAAATAGTTCCATAGCTTGACCTTTCCTTTAGATACTCCTCGGATATTTTTATTTATTTGTATACTTATTTATTTATTGTACGTTAGGGCCATTCAACAATATAATTGATGACCTTGAATGTTTATCTATGAGGTAGATGATGGCGATTTTATTTTAATATTTTAAAAGAATATCAGCATTTCAATAGAAGAATATGATGTGCAGTGTTTTTTTACTTGATTGATCAGTCACTCTTTTATTGATTGATGAATGATGGGCGATTAGTGCTTCCGTACTCGTCAACTGCTATAACCATTAGTTTTATTAGTACAGTGAAAGATTTTATCCTGGAAAGCTACTTTCGTTCCTCCCTGCTGGTGGCTAAATCGGCCGCGAATCTACACGTGAGCTTGTGAGATTTTTTCTTCCTCTAGTTGTGTCTCTCCCAGTCAGGGCGGCCATCCCAACCGGAACCAGCTCTTAGCTCAGGAAATGGTTTCTCGACATGTGTATTTAATACAATACATAAACTTGTAAGTGTTGTGGCAGTTGAAAGGGGGGGGGGGATGTGGATAGAGAAAACGGGAAGGGGAAGGAAAAATCACGTGCGGTCCGTGGACCCGTTTGGTTTGGGTTGCGTTCCGGGATGTCCCTAGTATATGATCGAGTAAACCGACGTTAAACTACCAAAGAACAGTCCGCCGCCAGCACTTTCCCAGACGCGGTCTGAATTATTACCTAGCTATGATTACAACTAGTGTCAAATAATCCGCAAATGTCGGGAGTCAAACACTAGTACAGAGGACTGGACAGAGACTGACAAACCACTGGACAATCGCTGCAGAGACAGTGGCAAATGGGGGGGGGGGTGTATGTAGAATGTGCTGTAGTCGGGTTCAACGATGGCAAACGATGTCAACCAGAAAGTTAGTTTTGAAAATTTATTTTTGAAATTTTTATGGTTCTGTAATTATATTAATATACACTAAAACTACGAACTCCAACAAATACGAAAATGGTTTTTTTTAATTTACATTTACTTATATTGAAAAATTGTGCCAAAATTAAAAACTGTATTATCATGCACCAATTAAGCATTGTCAATTACTACATAAGTAACACATGTCATTCCCTACACAGATTTCTCTTCATTAGATAAATTATTACTCGTAGGAGTAATTACATAAAAAAATAGCTTCCCTGCGCTTAATTTCCCTGCCCCTGAATTTTCGGCGTATGCGCCAGGCACGTGCTGGGAATGTCTCAACTCCCGAAAGCCCCACAAGCTCCACGTAACGTCTCTGCTCCCCGAGCACACGTTGCCATCTCCCCTGATGCGGCCCCTGTTGATGAGGGTTCGACGTATTCATCTCCACGGACGCCGCCGCCACGCCTCCTACGGGAAGACCGCGCGGCGCCGCGCCAAGCGCCACTCGCCTCACGTTCATCGCGCACGTGCACCCCACCCCCGCAACCCACCCGTCAAGTTCTGCCTCACACTCGAATTACCTTCCACTACCTCTGCTTCCATTTGCCCCCTTCATTTGGTGCCTTCGTTATACCTTCCCACCTTTTATCTCCGGCACTCCGGTTATTCCCCGCCCTTCAATATTTCACCCTAATTCAATATTCACCCTACCCTCTTCCTCTGCATCCCTCCCTTCATTAATCACTTCCCTTTCAATACCCTGCACTCCATTGCTTCATCCTCGTTACCCCGCCCCTCCGTAACCTTGCCCTTTCGTAAACCCTGCTCTCGTTACCCCGCCATTCGTTACCCCGCCCCCGGTTACCCGCCCCCGTTACCACGCCCCTTTACCCCGCCCCGTTACCCCGCGCCGGTTTACCCCGCCCCGTTTACCCCGCGCTGTTACCTCGCCCCCGTTTTACCCCGCCCGCTGTTAACCCCGTTCCCGTTACCCCGTCCCCGTTGACCCCACCACCGTTACCCCGCCCCCGTACCCCGCCTCCGTTACCCCGCCCCCTGTTTACACGCCCCCGTGTACCCCACCCCGCTTTACCCCACCCCCGTTACCCCCGCCCCATTACCCCCGCCCTCGTACCCGCGCCCCCGTTACCCCGCCCTCGTACCCGCCCCCGTACCCCACCCCTCCTTCGTTTCTCCGCCCTCCGGTTATTTCCTCCTCCGTATCCCAACCTCCGTTACCCTGCTCTCCATTATTCCCGCCCTCCATTTTATCTCACCCCTTTATCCCCGCCCTCCAATATTCCCCAGCCCTCCTTTATCCCTGGCTCTCCTTTATCCTCTCTCTCCTTTATCCCGCCCTCCAAGTATCCCAGCCCTCCTTTTATCCCTGCTCTCCTTTATCTCTCTCTCCTTTATCCCGCCCTCCGTTATCTTTGGCTCCTCCTTTCATTGGCCCTCTTTTTTGGCACTTTTTTTAATTTCCCCTCCGTCCCGCGTCCTTTCTCTCCTCTCCCCTGTCTATTGCCCTGGCTTCCCTATACCATTCCTCTTTGCATCGCCACTACTCTTCGATCATAAGTGGTAATCGCCAGATGTAGGAAGCAGAAGCACGATGTGGGGGGCAACTTGCAGTAGTTTCATCGCCCACCATTGCCTCGTCATCGCTTACCTTCTGTTGGCCCCTCAATCATGTTCTCTTATATTTATTCTCTCTAAATTGTAAATTGTACCTCTCCTCCGTTACCCTCGCCTCCTTGTTCCACCGCCGATTTCGTTCCTTTTAAAAAAATTACTTTCCCCACTTATCTTACCCACTATGTCCATAGTTCTCGCCGGTTTTCGTATCCGGAGGCCAGACTTATTGGAGGCGATAACACAACATGGGCGTCGGCAAGGGAAGGCAAACAACATAATTGCAGGACCAGGCAGGGGTGGGTGGAGGTGAAAAAGCGTGGTGAAACGAGCAGGCGTAATCGGGCGTAGACCGAGGCGCTGGCGTAAGGCGACAGGGAAAAGTCAGGGCGCGGGGCACGGTACGTTCGCGCGGCTCAATCCCTTACCTTGCACGAGCGCCGGGCGGCTGAGCCTGACGCCGCAGACACAGACGATCAGCGACTCGAACGACAGGGCCGACAGGGCAGGCACTAAGCGCTAAGCATCCGAGAGCCCCGGTTTTCTAAACACCGCCGCCCTCGCCGCCCCCGCCGCCCCCGCCGCCCCCGCCGCCCCCGCCGCCCCCGCCCGCCCCCCCCGCCCCGCCGCCCCGCGCCCCGGCCCCGCCCGCCCCCGCCGCCCCCGGCCGCCCCCGCCGCTGTCCAAGGGCCACTGGGCGACCCTCTCGCGCAAATGGAGCCGCCGCCCCGCCGACACAGAGCAGAGGCCAGCGCTGATTTCATGCGGCCTTTGTAATGGTTATTTGGACATCGGATACGTAATTTGCACACGTCTGTCAGGTTGTCGTGTTACGAGAGTTGTCAAATATGTGGCGCTGTTTGCCTCTCGTGGCGAGAGTATCTTGACGGGGCTAAGATCTAGATTTCTGGGTGGATACATGTTTAGCACAAAAGAACGTTATCGAGTTGCGTTAAAAATATTAGGTTTTCCGTCTAAGTGTCACGTTTCTAATGACGTCATTTTCAATAACATTTTTACCATTAAATGTATATTTTTAAGGCATATTTTTACACAATTATGTTTGATGAAATTTCTTTTCAAATCACAATTTTTCCTCCAATTTTTTTCCCCCAACTTTTTTTTACATTGTAATTTTATAATTATCCTAGAAATTTTAGTTATTGAACAAATGAAATGATTGAACTTAATTTTTTCGTAATTTTAGTATTGCTATTGTGGATTATTTTCATAAAACAAATTTCTCGGGGTTCCACATATTTTGAAATAGTCGACAGCATTTTCTTTGGTTTGGTGGTGTGTGTTTTTTCTATGAGAAATTCATTATATTTGGTGTTCTTGAAAACCATGCCAGGAGTCTTATCGCAGCCATTCCTGCATGCTGAGCAACGAGGTAGAACGCGGTCATAATAACGAAGATAACATCACGAAAATAGGGCAGAGTGCTATACCTGGCCAAAAAGTGTCCAAAGAGATTAGTTTGTATCTACGAGTCAAGTTTTAAAAGATACAAAGAGTCTCATAAAAACTAATTGAGAATAAACGGTAGATCTAAGTTTACGGTCAAAAAATTAAAAAACTCAGTTTACGTCATTGGTAAAACTACATTTTTATTTCCTATAGATCTAGGCAATCTTTTTATCGTGAATATGGCAAAAAACCAGAAGAAAATCATATAATTTTAAAATAATGTTATATCTCTAAAATAAATTAGTTACATAACCCAGCCTATTCATTTTTCAAACCGTTATTGCATAAATTTTAACATTCAAATAATTAAAAAAATTGGTTCTCAATAAAATCATCGTGTTTATAAAAATTAAATAAAATATTTATATAAATTATGAATATAAATTAGTAGTTTTATGCCTATTTTCGATTGCTTGTAACCTCTTAATAGATACCATTTTATAATTCATTTCAAGAGTGATAGGTGACCATTTTTTTGGTACACAATCCCTCCTTGTTCATTACGATACATTTTAATGATGTAAGTTGTTGAAGTCACAGATCATCCAAACGCAGATCGCGTATGGCCCTGAGTAATCATTTTCGCATGCCTGTTGGGACCCTCTACAGATATTGAGTTCGTCATACACTCATTTGTTACGGGACATTCACTTTATCCAATCAACTACTTCCAGCGAATTCCAACCCTTCAATTGAGCGACATTGTTCCAAACGATGTTTCGTCTTGTCGTGGTACCATCACGTAGGCGACAGGTGCAGCGTCAGGCGCAAAACGACACCCGACACCATTCCACTGCCCACCGGCGTGGTTTTGCCACGCATACCCTGGCGCTCTTTATTAAGTCACGCGGAGGCGGCGGCGCCGGCAAACGGCGATGTGTTGGCGGCGGCGGCGGCGGCGGAGTGTGCGGGGGGAAGTCCGCGTCGCCCTCGGCAGCGTGCGTCGCTGACGCGTTTTCGCATCTCGGCTCGTCGCCGGCTGGGGGAATCGAATTCGATTTGGGATCCGCGCGCGCGCGCCCCGCGCCGCCTGCAAATTACTCCGCTCGCCGCTCCACCCCTGGACTCATTCCACCCCCCTCCGCGCTCTCTGCGCACGCACTACGCCCCGCCCCCTCCTCTCCTCCGAGTCCGCCGGCCCCTCCCCACTCCTCATGATCCTCTTCCGGCCCCTCGGCCTTATTCTCCCCTGCCACCACCGGCCCTCAATACACCCGTCTCTCCGTCTTCAGCCTTTGTGCTCCTTCCCCCTCACCTCAACTTCCTTCCACTTCATTCACCTCCCTCCATTCCTTCCGCCTCCTCACCACCACCGTTCCCAATGCCAGTCCACACCCGTTCTCCATCTCCACCTATTCCTTGGCCCTCCTCCTTCCCTCTCTGCCACACCGTCCACAATCACCCGTCCCTCTTCCGACTCCAACCTCCCCGGCCTTTGCCTCCTTCCCCCTCGTCCCACTATCTTCCTCCTTTCACCTTCACCACCCTCCGTCCATGCCTCCCGCATCCTTTACCCCTCTGCCTTCTCCGTTCCCCATTCCAAATCACCCTCTCTCCACCCTCTTCGTACTCCCTGGCCCACTCCATTCCCCCTCCGCCCTCACCGTCCCCCTTCCATCCCAACCTCCAAGCCCTCTGTCCTCATGTTGGTCTACCCTCCACATGCTCTTCTTCGTCCCTCCTCCCTCTACTTCTCCGTTGTCTGCGTCTTCTCATTCTTTGTTCCCGAAGACAACCCATCAGGCCAAACCAAACAGCCAGCGCTCAGAACCACCGTATACCTTTTCCTTTTGCTGGCCTAATTCACCACTGGAGGAGATGGTTATTCCTTTGCTTCTTTAAAAGTTTCCTTCTATTCGCGTTTCGTTCTCTGATTTTACAAACAGCTTTGAAACTTTCCAATTATTCGTTTTATTCTTAATTGCCCGACTCTTTTACAACCAGATTTACTTAACATATATCATAGACTTTCTATAACTTGAGATGAATATTCACCTATTTACTAAATTTACCTGCCCTCTGGCAAGAAGTTATCCTTAAAGAATTCACGGTTACTTTAGTTTCACAGCGCTGTCTGGATTTTCGTTATCGTCCCTATTCTCCACTTTTGTCCTTTTTTTGCGCTTTTGCCAGACAACGTATCAAATCATACTCCCCTAGTATTTCTCGTCCAACATTCTACCTGGTCGCATCCTTTTCTTCGTCTAGATGTTTGTTTCGCCTTTGTTTTTTTTTCCTTTTTCTTTAATCGAATTAATTTCGTCAGAAAGAATGTTAATTAATCGTGCGCCGAAAATATGCGAATTTCTGCAGAAAAAAGTCAGCTCTTATTGTCTATATATATTTTATCATGTACCTCCTGTTATTCGTGAGGAAACAGAAAATTGTTTCCGAGTTCTGACATCAAAAAAATCTATTTGACGGGAAAACGCCAATCGGTCTGTCTAAGATCAACGCTAGCTCCTAAACCGTTAATGTCAATTTTTTTCCAAAACTGATATTCCCGACGATCTACTAACTCAAGACTTTGAGAGTTTAAAAAGATATTTTTGATTTATGTAGTACGTATACGAAGCCTCAAAAAAATTTTCAAGAATATTTCTAAAAATGGACAACCAGTTGTTATTTCAATTAAACTCAGTGCCAAAACATACTGCTCTGCATTCGTCTTCGCTAAATTCCTATAAATACTTCAAAGCTATCTACTAGAGCTTAGAAGATAAAGCATATATTTTTTCACTAAATGAGACACTTATTATTATTTTGAGGGAATTTGGTACCTCAGATAAAGAAAATATCAAGAAATAACACGATTTATTTTTTTTAAATTGATTAATCATCTTAAAAAGATGAAACTCTCAAAACAAATTTCAGTTTTTCAGCAACGCCTCTGGAAAGCAAAACGGTGGTGGACTTCACGTTAATTCCCAGATGGCGTTGGCTTGCAAGCTATCTAGTTTTCTTTCCCCTCTACCAAGACTGCCTAGTTATATGACCGTGGCATGCCTTAACAAGCAAAGGCTCGGGCTGAGCTGCGCTAGTGTATGATTCTATACTGTGATGACTATCTCACCTGTTCAGAGATGTGCAGGAATCTTCAAACTGGTATGTGAAAGAACTTGATTATTCTACGCGATTAAATTTGCATGCTGTACTTCTCTATTCAAGAAATAAATTAAATAATATTGCACAAGGGTAGGTATTGTATTTTCTCATGAACATGCGTTTCGTACCTTTTCTCAAGAGTAAGAAATATATATTTTTTATAATTATTCAGTTTATTTTCCAAGGGAAGCAAAAAGCTAACAGTCAGTTGATGATTGTATAATTACTCAAAATGTTGAGTTTAAAAAAAATTGCGAATTGGTTGCAATAAACTCGTGTTATAATAATGAATATAAATTTAGTGAACATTTGTTTCAAACATCAATTGCATTGTTTCTTATTTTATTTGAAATTCTGGACGTACATTATAAGCTACCTTGATATATTTTTCAAACCATAAAACGTTTCTGTTAACAAGTTTCCCCCTTAATACGGAAAATGGAAGGATTGGAAAGAGAGTGAGATTCCAGCATGCGAGAAATTCTTGCAAGGGGACCGCAATTTATTAATAGCTCTTCTTTTAATAGATTGATTTTCAAAAAGCCATTGATTTTTAAATGCCATAAAATATATTGTTACTTTGCTTTCCGTAGTGCCTTCGAATGCCCGTCTTTACCGCAGCTTTTCTCGACTCGGCCTTCCGCTTCTCTCTGTCGACTCTGCCGCCTACGGCCTTAAGCGGCGTCCGAACACAGACGGGCTAATTATGGAGAGTGACAGCTGGCGCTCCACAAGGGGCTCATCTTCAACCACCCTTTGCATTTCCGTCACTGCTATTCTCTTTCTTTTTTCAGGTTCTCCCCACCCTTGAAACTCCAGCGCGACATGCGAAATTAAAGGGAGGAAACAAAAAAAATGCCCCTAATGAGAGATGAAACTTAATAACATTATTGTATGAGATGTCACTCCAGCCGGGAAAATTTCAATTTAATGATATATCAGCGCGTCCCGTCCTCTTTTTTTATTTCAGTTTGCGCACCTCTGTTTCATGCCTTTTCGCCCGGGGCGCAAAGTAAGGCCCCGGCTATTCTTTTAATATTCATGAATTTTTTGCACTGCGGCGACTTAATTGAAGTTTTTTAATCGCGATGTCGTTAAGTTGCCACCCGCTGTCTGCGCGCTTACGTCGCCGACTTATTGCGGGCAAACGAGCGCGGAAGGATGGAGCAGACCGGCGGAAGTTCTGGCGCGCGAAGGCAGCCGCCCTGTGCGGACCGGAGCGGAAGCGTGCTCGGGAAGCTCGGATGGCTGGAAGCGGTGCCCGGCGATACGATTCGGAAAGCGACGCGAGACGAGAACGAAGGGAGACGAGAGGGAAGGAAAAAGAAAGACTTACTTCAAGGGCCGAAAAAATATGCTGTCCTATCAAAAGCGAGCCGTGAAAGGGTAGACGCGGCGGCTGAGGACGGAGTAAAAAGAATGAAAAAGAAGTCGGTGTTGTCCGGAGGACAAACAGAGACGGTAATGAAAAGTGAAGGCGGAAGTTGTAGGAAAGTCTAAGAGTTCGTTGGGAACACGAGTTTACAAGAAGGCGCACACGAAGTTGGAAAGTAAAAGTAAGGAGAGGAGAAGGAGAAAAGTAAATGGGCGGAGGAGGTTCGTAAACAAGGAGGGAGGGAGCAACGTCAGCGGCAGTGAAGGGGTACTGAATGACGGCTTAATGAGCATTACTGGGCAGCTGAACTCGCTGTCTCCTTGGAAATTTCGTCTCTGTGTTGCGTTTTTTGACGCGTCCACAACTCGCTACGTAGGTGGTTGTAGAATGTGCTACTCTCTTGGCAAAGTGCCTGTCCTTTTTTAGCTTTGTGAAATGTGCTCGGTCTGGACTAGCGATTGCTTTCATTGGTAATTTGGCCTAGTGTATATTGTTCAAACATCTCCGCCTTGTAACGTTGCAGTAATCACAATTAAAATAAAATGATGGGAAATAATAGGTGGGATGACAACAAACACTTCGGTTTCAATTCCATTTGAATTTGCTTTGCTTCGAAAAAGATGACATATACATTGCTGATTATAAAAATGTTAATCACGCTCATTATATTGTGACCTTACACATTTTTTTAAACTCCGGCAGATTTGTCTTTTTAATGCACAAATTCTTTTTCTGAAAACAGCAACGAATTCATGTAATAATTAGAGAAGCTATCACTTTTGTTGAAATTGAAATGTCAATCATATCTTGGTTGACTATCTTTTAAAGAACAATTAACAAATGGTTTTGAAGAAATTCCGGAATTTATATTTAAAATTAAAAGCTAATCTTGGCACCTGAATCACATCTCTTGAACATCATATTACAGGACCCATTGCCTTTCCCGTTAAGAGAAGGTGACACAGCGAACATCGAAATAAACGTATGAAGAATTTATAGTCCTGTCTGCATGATCTCTGAGATGTTGGAAAATGCCAACAAAGTATGTTGATCCATAACTGCGTTTTTTTGAAGCTTTTTACTTTCCCCCGAAAGTTATGTATTGCTGCTCGAAAAAAACGCCGGATTTTTGGCAGAAAAAACTCTTATTACAGAGCCCTGGTTAATGAAAAAGTGGATTTAAATACCAGTGCCGAAATTTAGAAAAAAAAATCCTCTAACGCATGGTATTGTCAGAATCCATGCATTTGTAGGTTCTTGATACCAAAAAGCGAATTGATAAAAAAACGGATCTATCCGTTTATGAACCATCTCTCTCTTTTT
>BOPP01000009.1:988225-1005297 GCA_017312745.1 Gryllus bimaculatus | reverse complement strand
AGGGGGAGGGCGAGGCTGCGGTGATGGGGGGGCGCGCCAGACGTAGCGCTTCTCAGCTGTTTACCACATGAAAGCGCCGCGGTGCCGCAGCCGCACGCGCTCGTCGCTGGTGGCGCTCCCCCTGACCGCGGGAGTTGCGTCCGTTACACAGTGGGACAAAGCGTAAGTCTATCTGCAATCTGATGTTCGTAGAATTGAGTACATAATATATCATAAAAACTTATTAGCTTTCACAGAAAATTATACTGTTTTATTGAAATTCTTAGGAAAAAAAAATAATCCTCACGATTATGGATAGGTACTTCATGATCTCCTCATGTTCTACGTGATAGGCTGTTCCCATTACGTAGTACATACTGATGTCAAGAGAAATAAACTCTCGTGGATGTCGAGGGTGCAATATGAACAGTACGGATGAGATAACCTACAACACAGGTTTTATAAACTGCTCCCATTATTTAACAGTTCACCCATTCAATACAAATCTACGTTTTTTAATATGAAATGACTAAAGAAACTTTTGCTTAGTTTACTTTGCAACTTATAGCAGCAGCTGTGAAATGAAAGTATACTTTTTCGTATCCACACTTCAAAGCCCGTATTTGGCAGAGCATTCGAACGCCAGAAAGGTGAGCTTTGGCGGCCTAGGCCAAGAATGAACTTTAGAGGCAACGATTACAATGGCAACGTAAAGTCAACAAGACAATGTACAAATGACTGTTGACACATTTGCAAATAATATTTATTATTTTTTGAATACAGAATATATTTAACTTATTTGTTGTTAACATTTGTATTAAAAAATGGATATATTCTGAAATCTTATACCTGTAACTGTTACGTTGAGCTCTAGTGCTAGGAGCTTCAACAGAAATTGAAGTAGTCTCAAATATAACTGAAGGGCAATTTTCATTTTGCAAAGTCATCTAATCTACTTCGTTTTTATACTCCACCGAATATTCTAGGCATCCTTCAGCTACCTTTGAACATATGAAAGCGTAATACTGTTTTATAGAGATATGCCAGCATAGTTGTTTCATTTACCACAGTTACATGTTTCTCTCTTTTCTATTTTAAAAAGAGTTCATACTCTCTTTCGTAGGAATCATTTAATTTTTGAGGAAGTAAATTCAGTAGCAGCTTTAGTTTCCGCAATTATAATCTCTGAAATACTGTACTCAATACCTAAGAAACTAATTGCCAAAACCAGCATCAAAATCTACACGCTTTAACAATTGTGACAGTACTGATAACTTCAGAGGCGATAATGTAAAATAACATCTGAATCTATACGACGAAATCGCATGGTATAAATGAGATCTCTCAAGCAACTAAAACCTAAAATTAAGAGGCGAGTGTAGGATAAATAGTTGTATGCAACTCGGCCGAAACTGATTTTGGTCTCGTTAGTTTACCAACCTCAGCTCCGATCCGCCTCGTTTGGTAAACACATCATTCAAAAATGTTTATTTTCTGGCCTTGATACATAAATAAGTATTTTCATTGTATGTAACTCCCAGAACTCGTGTTCATCACAGTGTTCTACTTAAATCTGTATAATATACAATAAAATTAGTTGCGTTGGTAAGAATGTGCCTTAAATATTTCAGCCCGCTCATTCAGCTAATATATTTTTCTTAAAAGACATGTGTGCCCGTGAAATTATATGTATGTATGCAAAATATGTAAAACAAATATTTAGACCATTTCTTTTCATAAACTAGAAAAACTTTCGCTCTTTTAAGTTTGATTAAAAGATAGATAAGCAAATTACGCAAAGCAAAAATACTAATAAAAAACGATAAGCAAAAATTAGATCCTCATATTCTCATCAATCAGCCAGAACTTAAGCGACAAATACATAAAAATCCATTGCAACTACTTTAAACAGTTTTTGCGAGCATAGTTAACTGATATTCCAGTATACAAACATGTTGATTCTATAGTTTAAGAAGAAGTTCCATTCTCTAATTTATCCTCGGGCCCTCTAGGTCTAATCCCATTCAACTTTTAATATTAAGTTCGTTTACTATTGTCCTGGGAAATTTGAAATGTCTCTCTGTGGGCATTTATTTGTAGGCTATTTTGCCACTTTTGCAACATTTTATTGATGAAATATTCTGATTGTGTTTTTTTGACTTTGAATTTTACTGCATATTCTAATAGTTTGATTTTAACATGAAATGTAAATGGAAAATCCGATGTGTGTTGCGAAGAAACGGCATGAATACGATCAAAATATATTAACGCAGTAAATATATAATAGGAAAATATTACATTTGATAAACTGAAGTACTTTTTTCTTCCTAAGATATTCTTCTTTTGAATGTGCACATTTTAATTATTTCCTACAAATTTCTTAACTGTCTACATGTCTATAAATGGAAAATATATTTCTAAAAATTAGAATACAATGTTATACACAAGAAGATGAATGACTAGAAAAACTTGACTTCATGTACATTGATCACCGGACCAAAGATCACTTCTAAAAATTTAATTTTCCCCCAAACGTTATTGTTAGTATTCCTTAAGCAATCAATTCCTTCAAACATTTGATAGAGTAAATTAACCAATTAAGAGCAAGGCTTGAAAAAAGCGCTCTTTCATTGAGCTTGAAATATTTCGCTTTTCTGTTTCACTGTATTTCGTTCCGCTATATCTCTCTGGTTGTCATTATAAAGGCAAATGGAAAGTCTCGTAATGCTGCATTAGAAAGAGTATATTTACGATATCTATTCGTGAAAAGTTAAAAATGTAGCATTTTAATTATTAACAGTTAGAGATACGTAATGTGCGCTGAGTACAACTTTTTAAGCGAAAAAATACAAACGATAAATGAGACGTCTGTGAAAGTGTTTGATAATTCATGATGGATTGATATCTGTTCTGAGAATTCAGAAAAAAACGCAAAAGAAAGTGGTGTTTTTTCACTTACATCCAGGAAGAAACGCGAAGAACCTTTTACATGAAACAAATTCACCAGAATATACAGAAAAGGATTTCATCAAGAATAATTTTTAATATTTTAAAAAACTCTTTATTCATAAAATATTGCAAGAGCTTAGAATTCAGGAAACGACACAACCAGACAAAGCATTGTGTATTATTTTGGAAAATCTACGGAATTTCAATATGGCAGTGCTACGCCAGCGACATGCTTTTCAATGACACAAATTTTTACCCTTATAATACTTCATTCTCACTTTCTCTCTCTCTCTCTCTCTCTCTCTCTCTCTCTCTCTCTCTCTCTCTCTCTTTCTCGCTTTCTCTCTGCTCCTTGAAATCCATTTTCACTTAATATTGAATCCCCAAATTCATTGAGATGATTTGTAATTATCATATACCTTAAAAAAAACAAAGTGAAATATATCTTACTATCATATACCTTAAAGAATCAATGTGAAATACATCAATTGGGAAGAAAAAGAATTAAATAAATGTGGAAAGAAGTAAACGCATCAGATTGTCCGCATTAAAAAAACTAGTATCGCTACAACAGCACACATTTCGTCATACTATTTTAACTTCTGCAATTTCTGAAAATACAGAAAATTAAACTAAAATGGCCATTAAGTGACCGTTAAACTGAATTAGGAAAAAATGGAGCCGTTTTTTGAGAATTTTTTTTATAAATGGAAAGTTAAGCAGAAATTACACGAAAACTACACACTTAAAAAAATGTTCATGATCTATTTTCAAGATATGATTTTTTAGAACTGATTTTCTGTAAAAAAAAAATCAATATTGTACTTTTGCCATGTTAATTTTTTCACTTTATGAAAATAAAGAGAGTGCCGAAAATGGGTAGAGCAAAGTTTTATATCACCGTTTGCTAGTGTGACACACCCGAATGTAACACGGGTGTGATACGCGAAATTGATGTATTGAGAATGTTAAAGTCCAATGAATAAGCGTAACGTAGCAACGAACAATAGACATGTAGGCATGCCATGCTGGTTGATAGACGGGAACTGTATTGCTGAGGTACGGCACTGCCTGCTGTCATTAACATGAAATTGACTAGGGGAGGACGTTGAAAATTTAGCTCTAGGAAAATGATAGGTATTCTCACTCTCACGGAAGCAGCCGGTAAAACAGCTCAAATGGTAATGAACATTAAAATATTAATTTTGTCATAAGAGATTTATGTTGCGGGGGTATGTTTGTTTTAATAGTTCAGAATAGCGTAGGTTAAGCAATATTGTTTATTTAGTTTTTAAGTGAGTAAATTTTTGAATTTCTTATAATGATAGTTACATTTATTGTCGTGTAGGAAGTTCGCGTTTTAAATATTTAGACTTCGTGTTCGTAGGTTTACGTTTTAAATTGTTAATTTAAAGGAAATAGTAGGCGCGAATAGAAGTTTCACCCAAACCCTAATGAGTCGCGATGCGATTATAAAAAGCAGATGTAGTGATTTCCGAATAGCGGACTAAATAATTAACAACAGTTGAGAACATTTATAGTTTACACGGGCATTAGGTTCATATATCACAGCCAAGGAAGACCAGGACATCCCCTTTTGGCGAAGACGGCGTCAATTAAACCAACCGAGAAGACATTTTGTAAGCTTACGAACTTTATCAAAGACGTGCGGTTTAACAATGTTCAAAGTTTATATAATCATTTATCAATAACGAGCTCGAGACATATTATTAGAATTTTACAATAATTTGTTGTTTGACAAGAAAGAGCTGATATTCCATTGAATTGCCGTCAATTTAGTAAGTAGTAAATTCCACAGAAGTTCCAAGAATAGTGACGTATATACAGAGTCTCACATCCACGTGCAACAGGTAAGATGACATATGTTGTACGTCGAACTCATGCGAGATTTCAAAGAAAAACAGCTAGCGAAACTATGAGTTATTAGAGTAATAAATTTACGAACATAGAAAGGCAAATTAAATAGTCTAAGCGTTCTCTATGTTATCCGAGGACAAATGTGAAAAAAACAACATTAAGTCATTTTTATAAAGAATGTAAAAATGTGTTTGAGGCTACATGTAAATTACACCCCCCAATCAAAATATACTATTCAAACTCGCAGGGCCTCGTGTAGGTCGATCGGAGAATATAAATTTCGGAAAAATGAACTGTTTAGGCGCTAGCGTTTACCACACAGACGGAGTGACGGACGGATGGACAGTCAAACAAGCAAAGACACAGATGTTTTTCCATGAATCAAGGTTTTGATATCAAGGACCGAAAAACATAGATTCTAACTACTCAACGTGTTAGAGAAATTAATCTTCTTTTTTTCGTTATCAGGGGTCGACATAAAGAGTTTTCTGTTGAAAATTCGTTTTACAAAAGAGCTTCCTATCTTTATATTTAATGTAGTAAAGCGAGAAAGTTTAATTAAAATTATAAAATAATTAAAAGTTATGTATTTATTACATATTAAAATGATTGAAAAATATTATTTAATTGAAGTCTTTTTGGATTTTTATTGACGTTTTTAATCATTCTTATACAGGTAATTTGAAATTATCGGCATGATGAAAGAAATCTGAAAAATACACAGACGTTTATGCAATACATATATTAACTTTTGCATACCCACTGGAATGGCCTCGCCTATATGAGAAACATAAGAGGTATAACGAATCCTTTAACACATTTTTCTTCAAATAATTTTTCCTTCCGGGCACTATTCGTGTTGGGCAACTCAATTGCTTTTTGTAAAGGTATCGTTTCTTCATTTCTTGAGTCAATTCTCTCTTCTTTTGGGAATGACACCCGCACTCTGCTTATTTGGTCGCATCGATCTCTGTTGGTTTCATTCATCGCGCTCGAGAGTCAATCTCGAGAAGCGACCTAGAAGAAAATGAGATACGCTTCAGAGAGGCACTAGATGTATCTCCAATATTTCATTAAAATATTCATTGTTGTGGTGGTTTCAATACAATCAATACAAAGGATTGAGATTTCTTCTAGAGAAAATAGAAATTGTATTTACGATCATGTATTCATTGTTCAATGAAGTGAAAACAGGATAAATAACTAATTATGGCTTGAGAAGAAAGAAAAAGCACTGTGAGTTATGAAATATTAGATATAAAGGTAAAAGAAACAATTATATGTAAACGGACTCTCCAAAAATATTTGTTTAGATATAAAAAAGAAACAGCGAAAGAGAGCAAGAGAGAGCGAGAAGCGAGAGATAGGGAATGAGACAGAGAGAGAACGAAAGAGAGAGAGAAAGAGGGGCGGTGATTACTCACTCAACAAAGTTTCTTATGTTTTAATAACTCAGTAATTTGACGACCGATGAATTAGCTGTATTACTTATAGGAGTATTTAATATTATGCATATATTCTACCTTGCATTTAAAACTATTCTGAACTAATTACTGCAAATGAAACAATAGAAAATAATGAACACAATTATTTAAAAGTTTCAATAAATATTTAATTATTTCTAACATCTATATATTTTCTAAACTATGGATATAATTAGCGTCTTACATACCTAATTAATCTTAACAAATGATGCAGAAATAATTATGATGGTTTAGAAACGTAAGTAATTGCAATTTCACTTCGTACATATAAATATTTGAGAAAAATGAGTCTAAAATACACAGATGAAAATGCGTTTTTTTTTAGATTTTTCGTGGGTATCTGGAAAACGGCAAGTCCTTTAAAAACTTTGGTTTCCGAGGGCAGACTTGAATTACGTTCCCACACGGTAATCAACCAAATAAAGTATGGTATTTTGTGATCTTGTATTACATTTTGAGGGGTTTGGTTCCTATGAATTTTCCTCTTTAGGGGTGCGCAGAATGTTGAATTATATTAGAACAGTTTAACTTAAGTATTAATCTCTTCATATGAATGGGGAAAGAGGGATGGTGTGGGCGAGCTTTCACAAGAATACGCTAGCAACTTCTGAATTTCATACAAGTGTATTAAATAATCAGTATATTATAGCTGCTTCATACGGTGCTTCTCAGCAGCGTTTCAGAGAGAGGTAGCGCTTCAACGCTGCTAAAGGATTCATTTTCATGGAGGCAGGAATGGCGCAGAAGCGCTGCTATCGCGATGAGTGGCGCAGTCCAAGACCAGCAGCACATACGCGCTTCCCGCCACAGTTCTAAATGGTAGACTTTACACTAGGCCATTCGGGTGCTTCACTGAGGTTAGTTGTTAACATGTTGACGGCAACACGGACGCCGTCGCCCTCAGCAGTGACTCACAAATCCTTCTTCTAACACGCTAAATGGTGCTGCTCGGTGGCTGTATGTGAAGGGGTCCGGCGTTTCTCAGTGGCACTGCTGAGGCGCTCAGTGTGAAAGTAGCATTTCTTTTATTAAAAGAACAAATGACACTATCTGATTCACAAACCATTAATAATTTTCAACATTTTTATGTCAAGATGATTAAATGAATTATAAAATGAATATTTATTTCAATAATATTTATTAATATTTATATTAATTAGCTTTGTAATAATTTAGTTTTCTTATTGACTACAGTTATCTTTAAGTTATCACCAAATAGAAACACATTCAGTGACGAAGGAAAAAGAGAAAGAGATCTACATGCAAAGGGTCGAACTCACAAGTCAACCGGCATGCAATCTGAGCAAAAGAGGTGATTTGCTGCACGTTGAGAGAGTGTTCAAATGGGCGTCGTCATCAGGTTTCCCAGCACTTTATCTCGATGGAGCTCGTGCTCTTAATGCTTCAGATGAGAGATTACGAAGCGTTTTTATTGATTTATGGGCTGTGGCAAGTTAATTTGCGAGCCAGAACGAATGCTTTTTACAAACGGTAGCTCACTTGATACTACATTGGAGTAACTTACATTTGGCGCATATGTCAATCATTAGGATCCAAGGTTTTTGATATTATTAAAAAACATGATATATTTTATGAACGTTTTACTTGCAAATACATTTTGACAACCTAATAACTTAAACATACTTCTTTATTTTACTGATTTTGGATCATTTTCCTTCTAATATTATGTTAATTAAATCTGCACTGATGCATAAATAAATTAGTAATTGAATATGAAAAGTCATACAAATGTCCTTTATGGAAATAATTGTAAACTATTGAAGTATTCCTTAGCATAAACGAGGGAAATATTATTTTTCTCATTCTTTCTCGTGTTACAGCATTGATATATTTTACCTTGGTATGTGCAGTCAGTATTGGAATGAAAAAGTAGTCCCTGCAAATCCTTATGAGATGATCTAAGCATATTTTTGCATGTAACGAATTTTCTGTACACTACACCTTCCAACGTGGAAAGAAAAACCAGGAATTTACTATAGTTTCCAGACATGTGTGTTTGTGTATGGTATGTTCTAATTGTAGAGTAATACTGAAGATAAGACACTGAGTACGGAATGCTCAATATGTAATAGCAAGGCGCAGCCCTTGTTTACAGTTCTGTCGTGCTGTCTGCCAGAAATTATTGTGAAAAACTTGAAATTGACGGATCAAAAGAGTTGGGATATACAAATTGTATTTCCAAACACTGACACTAGTGCTAGGTATTCCATAGGTAAAAAATTGATGTTGTCAGTGTTTTAGCGACGGTATTTATATGACAAATATGAATCAATGTCATAACGTCAAAAAACAAGGATTTAAGTTAAACATATTTCCTGCAGAACGAAAAAATATATGCATTAGTTTGATACGGAGTGCTTCTTCTGAAGATGCCAAAGAGCTCTCATTGTATGAAAAGGTGCTCGAATTTGCCGATGGGTTTTTTGCACGCAAGAGGTCGACGCAAGTCGCCCTTCCAGGCAGGGTCGCACGCTCTCTTCTCCCTTTACCTTCAGCGTCCGCACACTGCTTTAGTCGCTCGGAGAACACGCGGCAGTACATACAGTGTCCACGCACTTAAAATAAATAATTCAATGGTCGAATTGTAATTTTGAGGTAGGAGGAGGTCGCACTTAAATTAAGAGGTTTGAACATAGAGGACAGAAATTTGAATACAATTGGAACTAAACGGCGAAATTGGTCTGGACATCTCCAAAGCTTAGGCAATAATAAGTGACCAAATATGATCTGAGCATGAACACACCCAGAACTGAAAAAGCGTGGAAGACCGTTTTCAGGAAATAAGCCTGAAAGATGGCGACTGGGAAGATCGGAACAGGTGGAAGCTGGGAAGCGAGAAGTGGCGTTAGCCGTAAAAACCTTGCAGTGTATACGTACATAATTAAAATTTTAGTTTTTTTAAAAATCGTTTAGAGTGTAAAATCAGTAGTTAAAAGTTAACACATGAAACACAAACCTACCAAGGATTACATTTTATAGTGCAGTATTTGTTCTTATGTTATTTTATGCCTATGACAGCCGTGCACCTACTCAAAATGCAGTAATAGACCTATAGAGCTGCAAATGAGAATTTTTAAAGAAGACAGAGGAACTTTTTTTAAAGAGGACATGGTATGAAAATTATTTATAAGCCCAAAATTTGAATGGATCCAACGTAGAGGATAATTTAGTAGATGAAAGAATGAAACACACCGGACTTCTGAAACTGGCTTAAACTGAAACTGCTATGCTGACTGCCCAAAGGAAGAGACAAGGGAATTAAAAAAGGGGGGGGTGAAAACGGGAGCACGGCTACATTGTCATGGAATGAAGTAGAAAAAAAATGATTTATCTGAATGTAAAGATCGTCACTCTCACATTACTTTTATTAAATTTAATGAGTTCACTCATTCATGCTATTAACGAATATTACACTGTTAGTTTTAATATTTTGAGGGTGATACAATAACTTTTATATTATTAAAATTAGGGCCATATTTCAAAGAATTTACTTTAACATTTCTTTGCTTCCTCAAAAATTTAAAAGTGAAATTACATTCCATGTTTGTGATCCCGGATTCATTGCCAATTCCCTCAATTTGGCGTATTCAGCCAGTTTTGTGTCAACATGTGTGAATCTATCTGAATTACATAGCGTTGGAAGTTCACCATCTGATATTCATTGTCAATTAGTGGATGTGAATGGAGAGTAAGCAGGTGCACAATGCAGTTGTTTTAAATTGCAAGAAAGGGAATTAATTTGCAGGTAAGGTGAAATCGAGTGCACGAGTGCCTCTGAAACATATTTTTGTGTTATCATTAGACAACTTTTGAAAACGTGATAATGGTCAGACTAGTGAGAAGAGTATAATATAATAATTCATTTCTGCATGCAAAATGTCAATAAGTTATGCAGTAATGTTTTTACAAATATTTGTTTCAATACCAATTTATGAAAAAAAATTAGTATGTAACAGCAATAAATAGTTTTCTAAGTTTAACGACAAAAATTTCATCAAATTATTATCAATGCTTAGACCTTAACATAAAAAAAAATGTTCAAAATTATGTGAACTGTGATGGATCACCATTTAAAATTGGATGAATTTGCATCCCAATTAGAATCATGATACCAATTTAGAGGGCACTGTAAAGCTGTGCGAATTTTCACTTCATTGTTCATAACTTCAAATTATTGGACCAAACAAAATATTTACATGGATCACCACAAAGCGGGCGAAACAATTAAATGGAGAATTTACTACTACGAGAAAATGAAGTCTTGTGGACACAAAATTCCAAATAATGTCCTAAAATGTTAAAGTAAAGGTAACAGGAAAATTCCAGACTTCCACTTTCAAAATTCAGTTTCCAAATCACGACATCTAGGCTTTGGCTCCTTATTGACTACGCTGCTGTGCTGTATCATTTAAATCATAGCCAATATAAATTAATTAGGATACTGTATTAAAGCCAATGGTCGGGTAGTTGAATAAAATATGATCGCCATTACGAAAATAATAAAAGTGTTTGTGCAACTTCTGGTTTTGTTAGGAATTAAAATAGAAAAGATTATCTGATGATGCATTTTTCACAGTCGTTTGTGTACAACTGCTCATCCCCGCCCGCCTCACCCCATCAACCACGTTTCACATAGATTACCCCCACCCCAACTTCCTCTATTGTTAGCCTTGTTGGGAGGCTAACGGACATTTGATACATTTCGATTTGCGCGCTCAATATTTTACAATACTCCTTCACCCCACCTTCCGCCTCACGCAAGCGAGCGGGCGGGGCGAGCGGGCGGGGCGAGGGAAAGGGGCGAGCGGGCGGGGCGAGGGCGGGCGAGCGGGCGGGGAGCGGGCGGGCGAGGGCGGAGCGAGCGGGGCGAGCGGGCGGGGCGAGCGGGCGGGGCGAGCGGCGGGCGCGAGCGGGCGGGGCGAGCGGGCGGGCGAGCGGCGGGGCGAGCGGGCGGGGCGAGCAGCGGGCGGGGCGGGCGGGCGGGCGAGCGTGGCGGGCGGGGGCCGACGCGGGCGGGTGCGAGCTGCGGGCGAGCGGGCGAGCGGAGCAGCGGCGCGGGCGAGCGGGCGGGCGAGCGGGCGGGGCGAGCGGGCGCGGGCGGGGGCGTAGCGGGCGGGCGGAGCGGGCGGGCGAGCGGGCGGAGCCAGCGGGGCGGGCGAGCGGGCGGGGGCGAGCGGGCGGGCGTGCGGGCGGTGGCGCGGGACGGGGCGAGCGGCGGGCGAGCGGGCGGCGAGCGGAGGCCGGCGGCGGCGAAGCGGGCGGGGCGAGCGGGGGGCGAGCGGGCGGGCGAGGGCGGCGGGGCGCAGCGGCGGGTGGCGAGCGGGCGGGGGCGCTGCGGGCGGGGCGAGCGGGCGGCGGGCGCAGCGGGCGGGGCGAGCGGGCGGGCGAGCGGGCGGCGAGCGGGGCGAGCGGGGGCGGAGCGGGAGCGAGCGGGCGGGCAGCGGCGGGGCGAGCGGGCGGGCGAGGCGGGCGGGAGCGAGCGGCGGGGCAGAGCGGGCGGGGCGAGCGGGCGGGGCGAGCGGGCGGGGAGCGGGCGGGCGAGCGGCGGGGCGAGCGGGCGGGGCGAGCGGCGGCGGCGGGGGCGAGCGGGCGGGGGCGAGGGCGGGCGCGGGGCCGAAGCGGGCGGGGCGGAGCGGGGGGGAGCGGGGGCGGGCGGGCGAGCGGGCCGGGGGAGCGGGGCGGGCGGCGGGCGCGAGCGGGCGGAGCGAGCGGGCGGGAGCGGGCGGGCCCGCGGGGGGCGACGCGGCGGGGCGGAGCGGGCGAGCGGCGAGCGGGCGGCGGGCGGGAGGGGCGAGCGGGCGCGGGGAGCGAGGCGGGGCGAGCGGGCGGCGCGGCGGGCGGGCGAGCGGGAGGGTGCGAGCGGCGTAGCGGGCGCGGTCGGGCGGCGGCGGGGTGCGTGCGGGCGGGCGGCGGGCGAGCGGTGGCGGTGCGGGCGGGCGCGCCGCGGGCGGCGAGGGGCGGGGGCGGCGGCGCGGCGGCGGGCGGGCGGGCGGGCGGCGGCGGGCGCGGCGTGATGGCGCGTCGTGCGTGAATGGTGGTGTGTGTTCGCCTGGGGTGTGCGTTCGCCTGGCATGTGTTCGCTCTGGGCAGTGTCGCTTGGGCGTGTGTTCGCCTGGGCGTGCGGCGTTCGGTTGGGCGTGGCGTTCGGCTGGGCGTGCGTACGCTGGGCGCTTGCGTTCGACAGGGCGGCGTTCAGCGGGCGGGCGGCGGCGGCGCCCCTTCGCGCCGAGGGCGCCGGTGGCCGCCGAGCGGAGGGTCGATGGCGGCTTTAAGCGGGGCGCGGCGTCGCGGGGCCCTCCGGCTGTTGACGGACTCGAGAGCGGCGGAGAGCTCGTTACCGTCGCCTGTTGACGCGGCGCCGCGACGTCGACGACGTCGACGCACCGGCGCTGGGGCGACGCCCGGCAGGGGGCGACGCCGGCGTCTCTGCGCGTCGCAGATGCTTAGTCTCTTGGGGCTGCGGGGGGGAGGGCGAGAGGAGACTTGCTTTTGTTAAGGAAATGTTACGCGCTTGCAGGCGAGAATTGAAGTGGATAATGCTGGAGTGATTTATACAATGCTAATATAAGGTATGTTGGGGGCGTGAACAGTATAAATTTTGTCAATGAATATATGGTGGAAATGTCATACAATGAAGTTGAGGATATCACTTATCCCTAATTGGCCCAGTTAATAAAATTATTTAGGTCAATGTGGTCGAGGGCACATTTAATGTCTGAACGAGAGGTACAAAGTGCTGTATCATCAGCGTACAGCGAAGTTTCTGTGAAGCTTGACTGTGGTAAATCCGACATATAAACAGAAAAGAGAAGTCGAGAATAGCAAGAATCTTGAGGGACTCCTGAATTAATTTCAAATCTGTTTTAGAAGCTTGAGTTAATACGTACAGAAAAATATATATTTTTTAGAAAACGTCTGCTTAGATGGAGTAGATACTTGGGAGTTCCTAGTTGGTGCAGTTTGTACAAAAGGCTTTCAATACGGAGTTTATCAAAGGTTTTCTCAGTGTCTAGGGAAACTGCAATTGTGCATTTCTTGCTGTGAAATTAATTTGCAATATGGTCATTTAGTCGGAGCAGTTGGTGGGAGGTGCTATGTTGTGATCTGAATCCGAACTGTAAGTCCGTAATAGCGCTAATTTTAGTTAGGTATGAAGATAATTTGCAGTGAACTAAATTTTCAAATACATTTGCAATAGCGGGTACGAGGATTATTGGTCTGTAGCTTGTAGGAAAGCGAGGATATTTGTCTGGTTTCCAACAGGGTAGAGCATTTCCAACCTTTTGAAAAGTAGCCCAGTCAGACAGGAATTAAATAAAGCTGTTAAAATAGCTATTGTTCTTTTGGGTAATTCTTTAAGAGCTCTGTTGTTAATATGACCGTGATCTGCTGACTGTCAAACTTTTAATTGATTAATAATTTTAGAATTTTTAAGAGACGATATATATTTTATTTTATCTGGGAAATTATAGTCTGGTAACAGGAGGTTTCTTGCAATGTAAATAGTAAAGGTAAAATTTGTATTTGTAATAGGAATTTCAGTAGTTTCATTTCATAGTATTTTTGTGGTTGACAAAAGTGGTTCGCTACTAAGGTTGAATGTGAGAGATGAATTTTTGAAAGTTGTTAATTTGAACTTGATTTAGTTTGTTTTTTATTGTACTCCCTAATTTGTTGATTTTTGCTTTGAGGTCATGTCTGCGGTTGGTTTGTCAGAGCCGTCGAGGGTTACTTTTACTTTTAATTATATTTAGAATATTCCTTAGAATCGGATTTCTGTTGTTAATGAAAGATCTTGCAAAAGGTGTTGTTGATTATAGTAATGCGCTATAGATTTTCTGTGTGATATTAGTTATTGATGGTCTATTTCGCGTATTGTTCGTAAATTATTCGGGTAATGAATGTTTACTTCTAGTAGATATTTAAATTTATTCCAGTTGACGTGCCCTTTCTCTCCCAAAACGGTGAAGGGATCATTAGCCTGCAAGGGGTTTGAAGATATTAGTTCTATGATGACCGGGCAATTTTCTGAATCTATTTAAGGAAGTACTGTTTGTGCTGTAGGTAAAGATGTTTTAGACACCATTATGTCTAAAATATCTGGGATAATATTACTATTGTACGAGTGGTGTGTAAGTTGCCACAAATGCATCCTCAGGCTTGTTTTTAGTGTTGGGGTCTCGTAGTAGAATAACGGTGTTATTTAATATTTATTTGTATTTTTTTACTGGAAACTGTGTATTGAGAGGTTTAAACGGTTATTATTGAATAATCTTTATTATCTATGGTAACGGTCACTGTAACAGTTTACAGATAAGATGTGTTGGTGCTAAGTGACAGTTGATGTTTGATTCGGGTTGAAAGAGCAATTTAAACATCCCCGCTGCAAGATTTGAAATTCTATCACTTCTACACATTTTATAAGCAGAAATTTTGAATTTTTAGATTAGAATCAAGTGTGTTTCAGTCATGCATGCGACATCGATTTTGTGTCCGAGAAGAAAAATGTCAAGCAGGGATTGTTGCCTTTTAATTCCGTTAGAATTCCACTTCATCAGAGTGATTTTATTTGCCAGTGTGTAAATTCATTAGAACTGACTATACAATATTTATAATTTGCGGGATTATAGCTGAGATCAGTTATGATACTATCGTGGTTACTAGTTGGGAAACATCAATTGGCATTTGGGCTTGCAAAGGTTGGACAGGGGACGACGGTGCATTGCGATCAAAAAGGGGACGAAATCCGCGAGGGCTAAAGATTGGTCGGCCGAGAGTGTTGCGCGGCGGCGGTTGTTGCGCTGGCCCTGGCCTGCGATCATTTAGAATGTTTGAACGTGCTTGCTGATTTTCCTTGAAAATACGACAGCCTCTATAATTTGCCGTGTGTTCCTCGCCGCAGTTGACGCATTTCGGTTTGTCACTTTACGGTTTTGCGAATTGTGAGTAACAGTGTGACTCTTTGTATCTCATGCACCTCGGAGTGAGTCGGCAGTTTGCTTGCGAGTGTCCATATCTTTGACAACGCTTACAGTGAATTGGATAATTTCTTGTGGTCCTTGGTTGAATTTGAATTACTTAATGCACAAGGCGCTTTAAAGTGAAGATTGTTTTTGCCTCTTTAATGTATTTTATTTATAAAGCACAAATTTCGATTTGATTTTTCTTTTTGTCAAATCATCTAGCCACTTTCGTTATAGGGTATTTAAGTTCAAGTTCTTTTAAAATGTCAGCTTCTGAGTAGCATGTTGGGATGCTATTCAGCATTGAAAGTATAATAGAAGGGCCGAGGAAAAAGTAGAATTGTTTACTCTTCTCTACACAGTAATGTCTAAACTTACGGTAATCTTCTATTGTAGTAGAGATGATGTTTAGTTGATCACTGGCTGTTTTGGTAGTGAAATCATATTTGGCAATTGATTTAATGTCAGAAATTGTTTGGTTGTTGTGATAGTTTCCTCAAAATGACATACACACACTTTTATCTTTAGAAAATAATTCCGGAAAAGCTTTTCTCCAAAATATGACAATGTTCATACATTAAATTACAAATTTTCAGGAATACGATCATCTTATTAATTTGGTAGGAAATAGTTTAAAAGATTTTGCATCCATGAAAAGAAAATGTATCAAGTATGAAATTGTAATAGACGTAGTAAACAAGAGCAGTAAATCAAAAATGGAAAAAATTAAGTAAGCTATTGCAATATCACTGATGAAGTGAAGAGGGACTCCAATGTTTTATGTAATAACCTGAAGACAAATTATTATGAAACAATTTTCATCAGATGTTTCTAATGAAATGGGAAAATAAAAAAAAATAGTCTAGAAAGACGGTAAGGATGTCGTTGAAGAAGGGGTTTCTAAGAAGAAATTTGCACTAATGTAAATACCAATGTCATTAACTTGAGCCCAATAAGTACGAGATTGAAAACAACGATGAGGGTTTTATCAGCTCAGAGAGAAAAGTCAGCTTAAAATGCATTCTCGGAATACAACACCCGAAAAGATTCCTTCACAATTGCTAATACGGGAACATTATGCTTTGTGGTATCATACAACAATGCAGAGGGGATTACTTTAAAGAGCACTTACTATGTAATCTCAGGCATCCAACATCTTAACATCTTCTCTTGTACAGTACTACGTACATCACTCCGCTTCACGATAAAATGAAACTACAAAAATTGACGCTCTACGCCATCACAATGCCGTTTTCTGTGAAACTTATAAGGGCCTTTAAACTTTAGGGAAAGCAGCAGGAGGAGGTAAAGCAGCGAGAGACGGAAGAGAAAGCTTCGAGTAAAGGTGATGAACAAAGCGAACTTTAACAATGATAAATAAAATATAAAAATCATGATTTTCACATAAAGAAAGGCGATAGTAAAAGCACTACTACAAGAGACCACGCGATAAACAGTTGTTTAACACTAACTGGCATTTTTAGTCAAATAAACGGACTAAAACCTGTCTGTTAATCCATTTAAGGGATTTACACTTAAACACTATGCACTTGATACGTCAACTAAAAACGGAAAGAGAAAATTAACATTTGTGGATGTATCTGGGAATAGCCAGCCAATCAAGAAGCCATCCGAACGTGCACATTTTGATACGTCTTTTGCCTATCAGCTACCACGTACCTGCTTCAAAATACCATGTTGCGGAGCCACAGACTTAGGGAGAGCGCAACAGAGAGGCAGCGCCTATCGCAATAGAGCGAGCGGTGCAAGAGGCACGAACCGGGCCAGGAGGCCTGCC